>VZTB01005207.1:1070977-1204241 GCA_013397245.1 Thryothorus ludovicianus
CGCACATGACAGCACTTGGGTGCCAGCGCCGGTGCATCGCCAGGAGGGTTGTGCTTCACTCCGGGCACGCACACACGCATGCTGCTGCTGCTGCTGCTGGAAGTCTTTCTACACGGGGATTAGCAGCCGCCTCTCGCTCTCTGTGTTTCCCCGTCTCTTTCTTCTCCCTTCCTTCCCTTTCTCCTTCTCTCCCTCAAACGCCTGACTGACGGACGGCGGGCAGGAAAAGGTAAATGCGGGCGTGCTGTTTGCTGACGGTACGGAGGGGTGATGGTGTTAGCGGCGTGCTGCGCGCTACGCCCTCGGCTCGCCGGGCAGCCTGCCTGCCTTGCCTGCCCTGCCTGCCTTGCCTGCCCTCCCGCCGCGCCGGCGGCTGCCGCGGCCGCCGCTCCCCGGCTCTCCGCGGCTCGGGGGATCGGGTTTTACCGCGAGAGGTTTGGCTTCCCCAGCCCCCCTCCTCTCTCTTCCCCCGGGCTGCGAGGTGGAGAGGTTCCCCGCTATTGTGCTGCTCGCACTTGGCACCGCGGGTGCGAGCGTGCGGGAGCGCTTAGCTGGGGTTTCGCGGGAGGAGGCTGGCTATTAATTGCTGTCTGCGCGGAAGACGAGAGCGCTTCCCCTGGCACGGAACCTGGGCATTATTTATTAATCGGGGCGGGAGAGTGGCAACGGGAGGACTCGTAATCGTCCCCGCGCCGTGTCCCCCCTCCCCGTTTGCTGCATCATTCAAATGAGTAATTCCTAGCTGGCTTTGCGTTGCGGGGCTCTGTCCCCCCATCCGCGGGGATTCTGCCAGCCGTCTTGGACTGCCATCCTCCTTTGCCCAGGGGAGCGCCCCCTTCCCCGGGGAGCCTGCGGGCGAGCGGCGCGGGAGCATCGGCCGCGCCGGCTCCTACCGCACGGGCTCCCTAAATAGTTGCCGGCAGTTGCTCGGGCCGAGTTTGTCCCGCGTCCCTCCCCGGCAGGACAAGGACAGCGGGGTGGATATTTGCCTCCCCCCGCGGCGAAGCCCGCGTGGTGCGGGGATCCCGTGGAACGGAGGGGACCGCGTCCCGCCAGACTCGCACGGACCGCAATCCAGACTCCCATCCCCGGAGGCGCGGGTGCCCGGGAGTGCTCCTCAAGCCGGCCGGGGACAGGAGGGGGGCGGTGTTGCGGAGCTGCCCTCCCGGGCCGCTCGGGCGGCGGAGCTCCCCCGCCGCGGGGAGGGGGGCGGCCGGGCCGGGCAGCACGCACCCCCTCCGCGGGCCGGCCCCGGCTCAGGTGTGGGCGTTTCGCGGCGAAGAGCTCCGGGGATCGCCTGGGCAGCCCCCGGGGCGGAGGTTAAAGCGCCTCCCGGGAAGGCAGGCCTGCCTCCGCCGCGCCGGTGCCCATCGCTTCCCGGGCAGCGGGACCGGCACCGCCGCTCCCCGACCTGCGGGTGCTGGAGCGGAGTGGCCCCGGTTGCCGCCGTCCCCCGTTCCTCCTCCGCCGGGAAGCGAAGCATTTAGCAAGGTCCGTTATGTAATTACGGCTTTTTTTTTTTTTCTCTCCCCCCTTTCTTGTTGCTGTTACTAAACCCGGCTCAGGATGCCGGCAAGGAAACGGCTACACCGTGCGTGTTTCTGAAGGAAGCTGATAGATTTATTTGACCTCGGAGAAAAAAAAATGTAATGACATTTAAGCGCTTTGGTTTCATACACGTTTGATTTTTGGTTAATCACATCTCATTCATGTTGTTTTCTATGCCTGTCAGTGATACCTAAATATGCTGTTAAAGACAGAAAGCCCAAACAAAAAGAAAAAAAAACAGAGAGAATAGTAAGAGAAGCAGAATCCATGAAAAGCATATGAAGCTGGTCGTTAAAAAAAAAAAAAAAAAGTAGTTGTTTAACTTACAGCCTACTTACAAGTGAAAGGCAGGTGTGCTTGCAGGCATGGGGTATGCTCAGCTTGTTGTATTGGGTTGTATTTCAGTGTTAATGCACCTTTAAAAAGGCAATACTAATTTCTAGTCCTGTGTGGGTCCAGTGTAGATGCTTAAGGTATTTCCCCTCCCTTAAAAGACATTGAGAGTTTGAGCATTGTTCACTGATCGAAGAGATCCAGAAGCCTAAAGGGCGCATATTGAAAGATAAATAGGATATCCATTTGAAGATCAAATAGCTACTGATAGTAATGATTACATGAAAACTAGGAATAGTTGATGGCAACTGCTGTTCCTTATTTTCTTCTATTACAGCTTACTTGTCTGTCTGATACTGCATATTTCAGATAACTAGATAAATTAGGTAACTAAATTGCATACTTAATTTAGGTTTTTAATTTTATTAATTTAATTAATATGAAGTAATTAAAACATATGAGAAAAAATATGCTGCTTATTAGAGATCTTATGAAGTACTTTAAAGGGTGGAGTAGTGTTTCATTTTATATATGTAATATATATACATATATATGTGTGTATACATGTCCTTCTGATTTAAAATTGTCTTTTATTTCACCAGAACTCCGTATAGTTTAATTCAAGGCTCATTTTGTCTGTCTCTTGTGGGATTAACTCTTGGAAGCATATCAATTTAAACTATGTTAAGCTTTGCTATGTTCTTTCTGTAAAGGTGGTGCATGTCAGTGAATCTCTGTCTAGTGATGTTTCCACCTGGAAATACAAAAAGAACTGCTTAAATAATTCATGAGATAGTGCAATAAATAAAGGTAATCCCACACCAAAGAACAGTAAGTAGTACAGGAAGAAGAATCCATGGAATTTTTTCATTGTCATTTTCACCCTGATCTCATACCATACAGTAACTAAAATCTTCACCCAAATTGTAAGAGACAGATGCAATGCCCTGAGACTGGCATTGCCGTTTTAAGTAGATGAGATTTCAAGGTACTTTTAAAGTGAGGTAGTTTATTCAGCTCTCAATCTCTCTAACTAAACTTAATTTTTACTGCCTCTGTTGTATTATCTCTCAAGATTTAAGAAAACTATTTTTGTCAGGGGCAGGTAATTAATAATACTTGCTCTCTTATGCCAAATTTTGCACTTGTGCATAAAGCTCATCCAAAGGAACCTGAAAAGTGGATCTCCATGGTAACAAGAGAGCAATTGGGAGCGAGCGAGCGAGAGGATTTTCTCCCTCACCATAGGTCAAGACCAGACGCCCACCCATTCCTTAACTTGTAGCAGCATTCTTTGGCACCTTCCTCTCTGTGTTTTTTTTGCCTCCTGGGGTGTGCTTCTACTGTTGCCTCATGCTTCCAGAGTGAGAACGATGCTACGCTGGATGAGCGCAGCTTCTCTGTTTCTCTCTGCCCTAATCGTCCCTTCTGCTTGTATTGAATTGAAGTGCTTCTACACCTATGTGATTTTACTGTCGGATTTTGGGAAATAGCTTGTTTTTCCCATCAGATTTTTGTTTAGAAGACTTGTCTCTAACTCTGTGTAATAGCTGACGAAACCTTACTCATTAGTCCTCTTCAGAATAAAGTGTGTTCATCTCCTTTTTCTCTGTTATTTGTCTGTACTGGTTTTTGAGTTTTAGATGTTTCATAGCAGTAAATGCAGACTACTTCTCACCTGGGAGCAGGGCTGAATTTAATTTTTTCAGTCAGCATGTGAGATTTGATACCAGGATTACTGTTTAGAGATGTTCAGCAGAGAAAGCCTTTCTTTTGCCTTAACTCTATCATTACAGAGCAGCAATATGGAACAACTCTTTCTGGGGGGAATCGCTGGGATTTTTTTTTCCTCTTTCTCTTATTTGAAGAAGTATCTACCTAGGCTGTGTCTATTTTGAACTTGAGAAGAGCTGAACACATTTTAGTCTAGAAGATCCTGTAGTCAGATACTTAAAACTAACATATTTTCTATTTCCTTTCTCCTTTCTGTACTCAGTTTTTGTAGCTACAATCTCATGAGAGGGTACCAAATGGCTTTTGAAATGGCTCCCCTAGGCTGCTGGTGCACCAGGTCTCTCTGGGCATATTTCCAGCTCTTTTGCCTTTCCTTGTGACATATCTTGGGATAATTTGAAAACATCTGCTAAAGCAACCATCTTAATATAAGACAAGCAGTCATCATTTGTCACTAAGCAATATGTCATTTGTGGCTCTCTAATTGGAAGACAGATGCTGATGCTGACTTTGGCCTTCTTAACTTGTCTAGTCGGCAGATTGTCTGTAGAAACACTTTGCAGTGCTTTGAAATCACACAGTGTATTTCTACTTTTCTATATCTCTGTGTTTCAAAGAATTGCCTGTGCCATTTGAAAATCTGCTCAAGAAACCATAATGATAGCAACTAGTACATTTATAATCTTACTTTCCAAGTAAATTTGACTTTATGCATCTCTCCAGTGTCTTCCGGTTAGATGAAAGTCATTTTAAAATAGTGCCTGTGTAGCTTTTTCTGTAGCCTTAGTCTGTGAGCAATTTCTGATCACTTGCTCCCTGATGCCCTGTCCCTTTATCGGTGGCATTTCAATGAATATCACTCATTCCAGTTGTTTCCTTCTTTTTGAAAATTTAGCATCACCTTTAACAAACTAAGGAGGTTCTTCACCTTCTGATTTCTTATGCTAAGGAAATTAGAGAATTGAGAAATGAACTTCTATTTGTATGAAGGAAATGTACACTTCTAGATGCCTAGATTCAGGCTTTGAACCTCTGTTGCCATGGTTCAGGTGACAAAAGTGTGTGCAACCAAAGATCTCAGTAGTTACAGATGGTGTTTTATACCTAAAAGATGCTTTTTTAAGCTTTGTGGGTTAATTTTGAATGTAGGTTGCAGCATCTTGAGTTGACTCAAAACATCTTACAAGTTTCAGCATCTTAATATCCTGATGTGGTGACTCTGCTGGATCAAGTCAAGGATTTATTTATTTATTTATTTATTCTGTTGTGGTAAAGGTTGATAAGAGAATGAGGATCCCTAAAAATTTTGTCTATTAACTGTGCTTGAAAGCCTATTAGTTGTTCTGGGTGTACACCCTCTCTGAAGGTATTTCAAGGAATGTGCTGATAGGATGGTAAATGAGTTGCTTTTTCAAATGAGGGGAATGCTTTTTTTCAGCCAGCTTCTCAAGTGTGACTTCAGTTGTTAATTCTGTGCTTATACACACTTTCTTTCCATGTGTCTGTTTAGTTTTACAGGTGGAGCAGGATGCTGTATCTGACTGGAGGTCAATAACAATAAGAGACAATGATTAGCAGTCTTGCCTACCTTTGTCATGGTCGCTTCAGTTTTAGAAGTGTGCATCCAGCATTGGTAGGCAATATTGAGAGTTACTATTTCACTACTGATCTGTGTATTTCTTTCGTCTTGTCATCAGGGAAAAAAAGAAAGAGGAAGAAAAAAATTAAAGGAGGGTGGACATGAAATCAAGGTGTCTGCTTTGTGGTAGTGATCTCATCAGTGTCTTTTCATTTATAGCTGTTCAAAAGTGTGCAGTTGCCTTTGTCCAGCCAGAAGTGTTGAGAGTCAGTGTGCTCCATGGATGCAGGGTGTCTCTCAAATGTCCAATGTGAGAATCTCTATCTTCTTTCCATCCTGCAGCAGGAAGAATTTTGGAGTCCCTGCAGGATACCATTCTCATAGGGTGACCTTCATTTTGTGGTTCATAGAGGAATGCAGCTTCTGGTTCTGTGGTGCTGGAACTGCATTGGTGCAAGTGTTTCACAAGGGCTTCAGAGATCCTTTGTTCTCATCAGTCTGTGTCTTCTGGTCTTTACTTGCAGACAAATGCTTGCTGACAAATTTATATACAATTTTGTAATAATATTGGTGAATATCCCAATGGAGCTTTTTAGTGCCAATGGGATGGCAAAGTAGAATTATAAGAGAGAAAAGAGGAAAAAAAAAAGAAAGAATGAAAGAGATAGAATTAGGAGTATTGTTATTTTGTATAAATTAAATATTGCAAACATCATCAAAACAATTTAGATTTATAAATGAATGGTAATTCTGCAATTCAATTCATGCAAGAACTGTACAACAAGGAGATGATTAAAATTATTTTCTGAGGAAAATATCCCAAATATCTAGATGACATCTGTCCTTTAATAACAGTAGCAAAGTGAGGCTAGTGATTAGTAGATTATTGATACTTTGAAAAGAGTCATATGCATTTAATTTCATTGTATGAAATTAAATACTCTAGAAGAACAGATACAATGTCTGTTAAGGAAGCACTGTAAATTTTAGTGAAAAAGGTGGATTTCTTAAAAACTTTTATATGGATATCGACATGATAAAATTAACTCAAGTGGAATTTTAAACCAGAGATGAAACCTTTTTCTCACACATTTAGATCTCTCTTTTCCTTGGAAGAAGAACCTATGCAGGCCTTTTTTCTTAGCAACAACAACAAGAAAATAAACAAAAGAAACGAGCTACTGATATTGCACTAGAAGAGACTGCTGAATGGTATTTAAACCAACTGGCTGTCCTGTTAGCTCAGGAAAAAAAAAAAATTCCTGAAATACTAGAAACTTGTTTGTGTAAAAATTATGGTTACATCTTCCTTCTTGTTTTTTTTTCATTTTTTGGGGTGGATTTTTTTGGTCCATGACAACTACTTCAAACATGACATTCTTTGTAGGGCTGTTTCAATATCCGTGTAATGTCCTTTACAGAGCTGCAGTGGCATGGTAGTTGACAAGCATTCATTTCACCTTGGGTAGAAATGTTAGTTGGAGTTTCTGTAGGTAACCTGAAAAAGCTATGTGGTGTTTCTTATCATACTGTGATGGTGTGTGGGCTGACTTCCATAATTATTTGCATGGTGTTCTACATCTCTACAGCATGATGTAAATGTCCCTACTGAGAATCTTCATGCTGTGTTTTGCAGGGAGAGTTATACAGCAGTATTATACATGAACAAAACCTAAATACAGGGACGTTGTGCCGTATTCAAGCACTTTGGTCATTCACAAAGCAGGTAGTACAGGAGGTACTTCTAAAGTCAGTACAGTGTGCTGAAAAATAATTAATATATTATGTTAAATTACTTTCCAGAGGATGTTTTTGACAGAAACAAGGCAAAATATGAGAGTACACTGAAATTCTTGACTTGATCCTTTGCTCTTTATGCTGACTGGCATTTTGAGCATGAGCTGCAGGGGCAGGCTACCTGCCCTCTCTATAGCAAGGTAAATGTTGAGCACCAGTTGGTTCAGGCCCGTATTGGAGGGGTTTTTTAATGTCAAAAAATGCTGAAATGCAGTAGCAACACTTGTGTGTGTTACACGTGTAGAACCCTTCTGAAGAAAGAAACATTTGTGAAGGATCACAGCATTTCTACAGGACCTAGGAGACATTAATTGCATTGTGTTTTTTTATTCTCAATTTCTTGTCCCTCTATGACAACACACAGCAAAGCACGGTGAGAGAAAGATGAAGGTTCATCTCAGTGCTCTTTTCAGTTTCTTTTGAAACTAAAAAGAAATTTTGCGTACAATGAGAAGAAAATTTTCCAATAATCAATTTTTCTACCATAATTTGCACATCTATAGAAACTTTTAATTTGCTTTTACTATTTAACTTTTTTTTACTATTAAACTTAAACTGCAGTTTGCTTTGAGCTGCCATAGGACCAGAAATAACTGGTCCATTTTCCCAAGGACTTCTAAGAATAAAGAAACTAATATATAGGAAAGCCTACAAATGTAAATTATATTTGTTTAAAAGCTTCAATATTGTTGTTCTGTAATTGTGTCATGCTAAAGTTTATTTTCATATTTAAAATCCTACATAATTCAGAACAAATGCTGCCAGTGATCTGTGCACAGTTCCCAGGGATCTCTGTGCACTGTTTCCCTGATGAAAGAAAAAATGTTTTAACCTGAGGCTACTGCAGAAAACCCCAGTGTTTTATTTTATTGCAGATTAAGAGATCCTAATGAATAAATTGTATATGGATTTTTTTTTTTTACTTGGTTCAACTGTGATTCTTGTTTGTTTGTTTTTATACAGAACTGGAGCCTTTGATTATTTGTGGTATAATTAATTAATTAATTGATGAGTTTCCCCGATGTAGTTTAGACTTTCTGGCTTCATTAGCATACAGACTTCTTGCGCCTGATTTATACATGGGTTTGAACAGATGCTGAATGAGGCAGTGTCCTGGTTTTGATCAATTTGGTTTGGTTTTTTTTTAGTGATTTGTATTAAAATATGAACATTGTGTTGACTCTGGTGTTGTGTGTACATGAGAGCCTTGTGTTACTGTAGAACATAAATGATTCCAGTTTTATCTGATGATTTTGCCTTAACATTTAGTCTAAGCATAAACTGCTCTGAACTCATCTTTCTTACCATATCCAACTTACGGCAGCTCCTGCCCATGTTAGCAATATGCTTTATAAATGAGGAGAACCTCTTCAGGCTCACATCAGCTTTGAATTTAGGTTTAAGCCGGGATTGATTTTTTGATGGGGATTTTTCTTTCCTCAACCACAGGGAGAACAAAAGTGAGTGAGCGAATTCCCTCTAAACTCCCTTATTCTTGTTGTTGATCTACCCCTGCTCTTTGGTTCTATAGGGAAGGCTGAAGAGAAGCTGAGATTAGCTGTAAAGGCACGTGGGACACTTTAAAGAGTTGTTGTTGCCTTTCTAGTGGGAGCACTGGGAACTTCAAGGAGGAGAGGTGAATTCCTTTCTGGAAGGTGTTGAAGGCAGTAAGTGCACTCCTCACTCACATTTCAGGGCTGAAGAGGCCACTTTAGCTCTTGTCATCAAGAGGCCTGAAGAACACGAATTTATAGACCTGGCATCTTAAGTCAACAGCAGACTGCACAGAGCCCAGGTCAGCCAGATCCGTGGTGGTGCTCACTTGACTGCACACAGGGCAGACCCAGCTGTCACAAGTCTGCATCTCACGAGCAGTCGCTCACTGAGTGTACTATTAGACAGTTTTCCTGCATAGTCATAGTGACTGGCAAGAATTTTGGGGGCACCAGTGGCACAGTTACACTGCACTCCTATTTTTGATGATAGTAAACACCCCATACTCTTGGAAAAGAAAATAGTATTGATGCAGGCAGACACGTGCCTTCTACAGAGTGTAGGTAGCCAATATGTTATTTAGTATACCATGTTATATGGCTGAATAAATAAATACTAGACGCCTATAATAGATCTGAATTGCAAAATCTAATATGATAATGCTTTTCTCACCACTAGCAGAGCTCAGTAATTTATTACTACAATTTGGTGTCATGGATATGATTCATTCTATTCTAGTGGATGCAAACAAATTGCTTTACATTCGTGTAGTAATTTATTACTCAAAGCTGAATGCATGCTTTGTGTGATACTGAGACACTTGAAAAAATTATATTTATTTTGTTTAGATGTATTTTGGGAGGAGGAATAACATAAATTTTTCAGCACATACTATTTAAACAATCCTCACAAAAAGCTTAATTCAGCAGTTGAGAGGACAAGAACAGTTCTTGATCCAGTTGGATTTCAATGACAAATCATTCTGGAGCCAAACTGGGTCCTCGCAACATCTGATACTAAACTTGTGTGTAACCCAAATACACAGTCACTTTCCAGTTTTTTCATCTTTAATATGATTTTTTTATTAAGCTAAGCTGCCTGCTGTGTGTTTTGTGTTCTAAAAAGTTAAGCCACAGTATTAGAAAATATTTAAATACATTGATCAGTATGTGTGCTGCACATCTTATCTGTTTAAAATAGACAAATAATGAAAAAAAATTCATTTTTCTTCCCCCTTTGAATTTGCAGCTTAGTCATGGATTGTTGCCCACAATTTTATGGAGCCTAATCATGTAGTCTTTTTTTAATACGTTCCATTATTATCACTATATTGATACCACCTAAAGTAAGTAAATTAATTCAGTGGAGTCTCTCTGGAGCTAAGTTTGTGTGTGTTCTGGAATATTAAGTGTGGCAAATGTAGTATTAATGCTTATTTTGTTAAGCATTTTCTTAAATTGTGCATGGACATTTTTAAGAAATGGGATTAATTTTTTTATTTATTGCCAGGTCAAATACTTTTTGAAAGTAAGATGAAATCAGTCATGCTTCAGCTAAGAACTACTTTTAACTAATTCTGCTTGTGCTGATAAATAAAGGCGAAATTAAACAAAATAAATACTGAACAAAAAACATTGTAAAAAAATGCTCAGAACTGTGTGTTTTATCTAAAGAGACCAGATCGGGTTCCTCTTTGTTCACCAACTGGATAGCATCAATAGAAAACAGAAATGTATTTGCAGTAGAGTTTATTTCAGTAGATGCAAAGTGCAGAAAACTGAGTTTGAGACTGGCGTGTTTACAGGGAGGTAAGTGGCATGAAAGCAGGAATGGATTTGACTTAATGCTAGTTTCAAGTGGGTGGAAATGTGAGTAACATAAAGCCAAATGAAAACCTGTTTTTGTTATGTAATTTCTTTTTTTCAGCATCAACTATTTGGAGATTTTTAAAATTTGCCTCACCCCGGACTGTTTGGGTTTTGAGGGCTTTTTTGCAGAAGAGAAGGGTAGAAGTTTGTCACATGGATACTGGGACATAGCAACTGGAGGGGAGAAAAGACAGACAAACAAAAAACCTCAAAACAAACCAACAAAAAACTCAAGGTCTTCACTTAACGCGGTCTTCACTTAGGTAATTAAGGAATGAATTTGAATTTTGGGACCCAAAGGATTAGCACGAAAAACATGAAGCCTCAGAACACACAGTAATACATGAGGTGTGTTCTCTGTCTCCTCCTCAGAGACCAATACAATATTTGCCATCCCTGTTGCAGTAACAGCATTGTCATTATTTATTTGGTAGTAGTGAGTCTGAGTTTAGCAAGGAGAAATGAGCTCATAGGAAAATTGTTTTCCATAAAAGAAAATCACATCTCATTGAAGTAGTACAGATAATTTTAGAGTTTTCCTTGCCAACTTTGTTGCAAGTGAACACATAATTTGAATTAATTTTATAACATAATGAAGATGTATAACCAAGGACAAAGATTAAACAATTTAGTTATGCTTTTAGTTTTGCAAATATTTACACTTTTATTTATAACATCAGTTCCAAATGTATTTCTTGTTTCATATATGATAGACTTTTCCTACTTTCAGACCATGTCTAGTAATACAAGTGAAAATAGCACAGTAATTTGGAGCAGTAACATGGAAAAAAAGTTACAGTCCTAAACAAATTGTAACATGCTGTATATTCCCCTAAATAATTACAGAGTAGAAGTCAAACCAGATTAAAATATGCTTGTAGTTCTAAATTATAATTAATTCTCAATTGTATTTTGCCAACTGTCTGAATTTCAATTTAAAATGACCTTTCCAACTATCCTGTAAGGGCAAATATTGTTGCAAGCTTTTTTCTGGCAGAGTGATATCTCTTGTGCCTGTCAGAGTTCAGGGATCTTCTGGACAATGCTTAGTTATATGGTTTAGTTTTAGGTTGTCCTGCAGGAAGTTGTTCTTGATGATCTTTGTCAATCCCTTCTAACTTAAGATATTCTATGATCTTAGACTGGGCAAAATCAGAACACACTTTGAAATGAAATTTAGACTTAAATGGCTCCAGATTCCAACATCTTCAGCAAAGTGTATGAAGATAACCCTGTCTATAATCCAGCATAGCCTGGTGAAGCCTCTAAAGTATACACATAAATTTTATTGTCAAAAGCATCTCATGATTGAGCATGGCTAGAATAATCCATACAAGCCTGATCTGCCCCACATTGAAGTGTGTGGCTCATGCTGTGAATGTAATGTCTATAATTTCCTTAAGCAGGGGTTGGATTGTGTCAATACATGAACACAAAGATCACATATCTTTTTTTTTTTAACTTTGAGACCTGCTGGGATATTGGCACTTCAGAATGTTATCTCCTAAACGCTTTGCTTTCCACATGAATCACTTGAAAAGCAGACTTTATACTGCTACTTGGTCTCCTTTGTATGTGGTTAATATTTCTGGGGGTTTAGATATTGTATGTGCACAAAAAATGACACTTTTTGAAGGGACTAAAAAGGCTATACAGGTTCAAAAGTGTGAATGTGCATGGATAACTGAAATCCTACTTCAGGCTTGACTTTTTGCATTGTAGACAGGTATTCTCGATTTCTTTCGACGAAAAACTTAATCCCCACTCAGTAAACCTGCACATAGCCTAGGTTTTATCTCTGTTTCATGTTATATATATGTGTAGTACTTAACAGAGGTTGAACTGGTGCATGGGATCATCTAAGCTGACTTGAATTTTACATACAGAGGATGGAAACTGGCAGTTAAGCTAAATGTTGGAAGATAAAGACATTATTTCTCCCGCTAAGGATTCATAGTCGTCAAGACTGTCAGATCCATTTGTGTGTCAATTACAGTTTCAGAGGTGAAAAGTCAGGCTGCTTTTCAAGACAAGTTTTGCTAATTAGAGTAATGAATGTTTGATTAATATTCCATTAGTAATATATGATAATTATACCCTTATGGGCTGTCACTTGAAGTACGTACAGGGTAAGATCACAGATGCATTTTATGTTGTTATGCCTTTGTCAGCTTTAGTTCCCATCAACAGTCAGCTTTATGCAGATGCTCGCTGAAATATTTCAGAAATACATTTTGTCCGTAAGCCTGTTAAATGATGCTACACGTCTGCTTTGTGGGTCAGTGCCTCTCTCTTGCTTTATTTAACAATTCATCAGGGTTCTACGCTTTGACATTCACTAGACTGAACTTGCAGAGAGAAACTTGACTATTCAGGAAATGAAAGATGTGAGGAAAATCCTGATTATTGACTGTGAATAAATCCAAATCAGGAAATAACAGCAACTTCGTAGAACTATGGTGGAAAATCCTTGGAATTCTGGAGGTTCAAAACATTTCCCTACAGTAACAGGTGTTGTGCAGATGCATGGAACCGATACTCAGAATTCCTGAGTTCATGTCATATATCTCCCTGAGGGTGACAGTGGCATTCCATGTTGCTCTGAGGGATGAGAGCTTATGATGCTTTCCAGTGAACCTCACTGTCTTCACCTTTCAAAGCAGCTCTGGCACTCATTGCTGACTGTGGGCATCCTGATATATGATGCATATTAAGAGGGAATGGGGGGAAAAGGACTGGATGTGATGCTACAACTCACACAGCAGAATGCTGGAGCAGCAGGTGGGGGTGTCTGAAGGCACATCTGGTCAAACTTTGCTTTTTTTTCTCCTTTCAATGTTTTCCATTCAGACTAGATCAGAAAACTGTTTTCTTTGTATTGCAACCTTTTCATTTGGCTAAAAGCATGTGTCACCAAGAAAGAAGCTTTCCTTCCCAGTTCAAGAAAGGAAACCTAATTGATGCTGGCAAACACGTTTATATGGGCCATGTGTTCATTACCCAGAGTTGCAAATGAACAGAGATGATCTCCAGTTGCGTGCTTGCATGCTGTAGTATATGTAGGAACAATTGCAGTATTTGAATATTTCATTAATTATACACTGAATTAAATTAAGGCTTTTTTCCAACACTTTTAATCATGGAACATTTTTATGATATTAAATAATGTGTTATTTAAACTTAACAGAACTACTTTTTTTTTTTTTTTAGTAGTATCAAGTAGGGATACAAGATCCCAAGAAGTTAAAAACTATGGCAAAATGTGGTCTGACTCTTGGAATACTGAAGGAACGAGTTACTGTAGAGGACTGTTGCCCTTTCTGTGTCCAGCTGCAAATCTCTGAGAAGAGCTTTGCAATTAGCTTTTGTAAATACTAGCTGACAGCAGAGGAGGGTTGGAGACTTTGGTTTCCTGGGCTCCACTCCAAGTTCTGGAATGAAATACACTTCAGTGACTGCATATCTCCCTGCCCCTGTCTCATCTGTCTCCCCTTGCCTGACTGCTTTGTCTCCTCATCTTGACTCATGTTCATTCTGTGGGCACCATGATTCTCACCACTCTTCTTTTGCATTACGGTGAATGCTACCTCTGTCATGCTTTCCATAAGGCATGGATGGATTATAGAAGGCACTGGAAACAGTACATTTTAATCTCATTTTTAGCATTCATGCCATTGTTCCCCCCTGAACAGCAATAAGCAATGACAAAGTCTGCAGATTCAGGTGTGTTCGGTGACTGTTGTGGGTAGAGCATGTTCTGTGGGACTGGGGTACAAAGAGGAGATTTATTTCAACTTCCAGTGTACTCCTGATGGGTGAGATGAAACAGCATCATTTCTAAGGCCACCTTTTTGTGAGTTTTACTGCTTTCAAGCCAGAATAACCCCATTGCCCTATTTTTAAAACTGGGAGTGGTAGCTTTTCAGTGAGATATTTTTATGAATTTAACTTCAACTAAACTTTTTTTAAAACTCATATGCTCAGATGTATCTCAACTGCTCTTCTAAAAAAGTTTAACAACTCTGAGAATTTTCATTTAATTTGTAACTCAGATTATTTCGCATTTTTAATTTGAACAAAATGAGTTAAATTATTAAATCTGAGCTAGGATCAATCTGTCTGTGGTAGTAACTGGGTCTGAAGACATGCAGCCCATTGTCATTTAAAGTGAATTTCCTGTTCATAGGGGAGATTGTTTTACCAGGAACTGGTTGGTAGGGTATCATGGATGACTCAGGACTGTGCAGAGTCTCAGCCACTGATATGGAACTGCTTTCAAGGACAGTTTACAGAGTCTATAATTTAGCAGTGGATGGTGCTATCTACTCACAGGAAACTTGAATCCAGAGGTAGAGCTGAAAAGTGCTTTGATGGACATGGGAGCAGGAGAAACTAGGCCAGGAAGGGCAATTTTGTGTTGTTGTTAACAGGAGTTACCTGGAGTTTTCATAAAAAAACTTCTTATGGCAGTGATCCGAGAAATTGAGATCCTAACGCAAAAGCAATTAATTAGGATTGTTTAGGGAAAAAGATGACACAACTCTTTGGAAAAGCATTCTTAAGTAGGTGAATGTGACCTTAGAAATCAACTGATGTGCTGTTTTATATCCCATTAGGTATTCCAGACAACAGAGGAGATTTTTCTTTAGAGATGTACAATGTAGAGACAGGTACTCCATGATACACCAGCAGAAAACTGCACAGGGTATTTCCACATAGCTAGGAGTAAACTGGCCTTGTGACAGGAAGCACTTGTAATTCAAGAGAATGTTCAATGAATGGATTCCCTCTTTAAAAGAGAGAGGATAAATGTTACTAAGTACTGCTGTTTCTTTGTGGAATTGTATTGGAGAAACTGCAGCAGTGCCCTAAAGGATAAGGTATCAACTAAACTGCTCGCTGGTTGCTGTGATGCATACTGGACTTGAATATGGTGAATACATTCATCATCAGCTGATATAGCCTCCAGTTTTTAGTTTTCTGATGCCAAATGATGATCTTTTAGGTTTAATTCCTGCTAAAAGTCTAGTGTTCTTAAAACAGTGCTATCTTAAGGTTGTTCTGGTAGCTTCATCTCCTCATATATGTCCTCATTTTTTCAGTTTAAAATGTCTTTTTTAATATTTAAATAATTTTCGGTGGTTTTGTTTTAGTAAACATGTACTTGAAATCTGCTTTACATGGTTTTAAAGATTTTAAAGTTCTCCTTTAATCATTATAAGTAGTTGAACAGAAGCATTCATTAACTTGATTTGATCAGATCTATGCTCCTTAGTGCAATGAAATCAAGTGTAATCTAACATCAGCTTCTTTATATAAAATGAATAATGAGATTTATTTCACCCAAACAGAATGTAATTTTTTTTATTATTTTAGCTTTTATTTTCCATTTAAATTTTTTGCACAAAAAATATGTATGTTACTCACATTTTAGAGGCCTATTGGTAGAGAGTACAGCTTATTCAATTGCTAATATTAAACCCACTTTTTTTTCCCATCTGCACCCTATAAATGTTATTGATCTTCAGTATCATCATATTTCTCAAATCATATTCACAATTAAAATATTCTTGTAATGGTGACACCAAACACTCTGTGTATTTCAGTGTCTTGTGATAATACTAGTGCTACCTGTAAAATAATATTTCCTATGTTCTCAGTTGAAAAGCTCTGGAACCCTGTATGTGGTGTTTGGGAAACTGTGCTTAGGGTTATTTTTAATGCTTATCCTTTTGTTCTGCATTAGTACTGCATCATAGAAGCAATAGCTTGAGGAAGAATACTCCTGCTCAGCTGACAATTCAGAAGGTGTTGCTGTCCCTCAGAGGAAAGATTTAATTATGTCTTTTTCTTTGGGCTTTACTTGGATTTGTGTGTTCTGTGGTGCAGGAGAGGATATGGGTCTTTTTCTCCTGTGGCAGGCTACCCATTAAATGTACCTAATACAGCTGAAATAGCTGTTCCAAAGAAGAACCAGTTCTTGCCCAGTTAATTACAGCTTTTTGATGTGTCATTTATTTGTGTCTTGCCGCAGCATCTTGCTTCCAACAGAGCTCAGAGGCTGTCTGCTTTTATTAACTGTGGGTGTGGCACATTGCAACTGAGGGAAGTCAGCATTGCTTGTTTTCCTTTATGTTACAATGCTACATTAATAATCTCATATTTTAACAGTATTATTTGGTTATCAACTGATTTTATAGAAGATTAAGCTACGCTCTTGCTGATAATAAATGGATTTTAAGCTTCAGCAATTAATATAAATTTAATTTAATTTGACAGATCCTAACATGGATTTCAAACAGACCCAAATCAAGTACCTTTGTGATCATTTTCGTGGTTCTTTTGTGGCATTGAAACTATTGTTCTTTCATAATCATATCTTGTTAAGGACCATAAATAAGTTGACTCTGTTCATTTTACATGAAAATAAACTGAATATTTAATACTCCTGTGTCTTTCATATAGTTACAAAAGACTTTTGTAAAAATATTGGGAGAAAATTCCTGCATGTTAAGCAACTGCATGGAAATTATGACCTATTTCCAGATCCTTTTTAGGCAAATGATAAGATGGAAAAAGCACATTTGGAACTAGTGTAGGAAAATAGTTTATTACAGTAACTGTGTAATGATAAGGCTTGAGGAAAAACTGGAAACTTGAGAGATTTGTTGAAATTCAATGGATTCCAACTTGTCTTCCATTTAAAGTGCTTATGTCTCACAGTTGTTCCTATAGAGCTTTGTACAAATGTGCTTCAAGAAGGATAATGACTTGGGGTTTATATCTACTGCATACAGAATCAAATCAAGAAAAAAGTGGGGTTTTTTTCCTTACAAATGCTTGTTATCAAATATTTGACAATACTGTTCTTATAAAAAACACTTGACTGTTGGAAACCATTTTTGTGTTTGGTTTTGTGACTTTTTAGGCTTGGTAACGTGGAGTTGTGTTGGAAGCTGTGACCTTGGGTTAAAGCCCACCAGAACAACGTCTCTTTTATTGTAGGCCGCTGTGGCCAGAGGGTGCTGCATTTGGACCATTGCATTTGGTAGCCAGAAGCTCTTTAGTTCTCTCCTTTCTCTCACTTTGAGGATGAAGATTTAGGTTTCTGACACTCTTGAGGCATTGTCCTGAAAGGTCTTCTCCTCAGAGCCAGCAAGAGAAGTTCAGTTTGTCATGTGAATGAGTGGATGAAATGTCAGGATGGGAGCTGGTCTCAGATACATTGCTCATTTGGGGAAGCTGCCATGGGCTCAGACTTGATACAAATGTACAAATAAGTCATGATTTTAAAATGAGGACAATAGTATGCCACTCATAATGTAAATGCAATAAGTAAACTCCATGCCTTTTATCTGATTTTTGTGACCCTCTAAATTAATTTCTTATTGCATGACCTGAACAAAGTGAAGTATGCATATTTTGTAACTTCAGTTTATGCTGGGAATTTGCATACATAAATGTCAATAAAAAGTTACAAAACTCGCATACAGATAGAAAAATGCTGTCTCAATATCTGCAGCCCTCTGTTCGGATATTTTGGGATTATGTTGGATCACAAAACTAAATTGAGTTTTCATGCAACTCCATGTGTTTCTCTGGTGGTGCTCAGAGCTAACTTAAGATTTTCATCTCCCTTCTATGCACGAGAGGGGGCAAGAATGGAGGCCAAATTCGGCTTTCTTTGATATTTTATACATTATCTGTAAATTTTCTCTATTTGTAGTTAATGTTCCTGCAAAGACTGATATTGGTGAGTTCTTGTAGAAAACCAGTTTTACTCTTTACTATCCCTACCTGTGAAATTATAAGTGAGTAAAAAAATCCCCAAATCCAACAAATTAGGTTATAGGCATGCATTTAATAAACCAGTCTATTTAATAATCAATGTAAGTGATTCATTCATGTCAGACTGTACTCCCTGAACCTTACCTTCTTGGATTATTTAGGCTAATATTTAGAATCTATTTTATCTTTCTAAAAATCTTGCTGACCACAACAAAATATATTGTGCATATATTTTCACAGATATACGACATCTTCCACGGTGGCCATGGGCTCTCTGTGGAGGGCAGCAAGACAATCATCTCATTAATACTTTCTTCTCTCAGGTGTCCTACAAGTAAGAGGTGGAAAGAAAGTTGTGTACTTCTTTAATTAGTATAAATCTAGGTCATCAGTGATTGATTTCCATGTATGTTAGGATTTGAGGAGTAAAACCAAATGTACGTCCCCATATGATTTCAGTAAGAGCCAGTCTCCTGTTACACAAAACACTACAACAGCTGTGTTGCTTAATGGATATAAGGTGATGTCTCCTTTGAGGACCCTTTTTTTTTAAAATAAATTCTCCATAAAGCAATAGTACTTTTGTAAAGACTGTTAGCAGGTTGGCAAAGTTTGGCTTCTTCCCTCGTGTAGTGGAATTTGGCTCGATATGGGTTTATGCTGCATAAACTACACTCCCCAAAGGTTTTTAAGAGTTGCTGTACCAGAAATCTCCACTCCTTTTTGAGTAATAACCACTTATAACTTCGTGCATTAAGGGACGTGTGTGTCAAAATGTATTGACCTGAGAGGTTTGTGTTGCCTGGAGAACAATCCACTTCAATATTTACTTAAACTGTTGACCAGTAAAATACAGAGGCGAGACAGTGAATGTAAAGTTACCCCCACCTTGTGCCAAAAATTTAATTTTCTGCCAATCTGCCCCTGAGTAGGTATTACAAACAAAAATTTTCATAAACTGTATTGAAGATTGAGCTCCCAGAGTACTCTTAATTTCTCATAGGCAGATTTAGGTGTAGCTTTTATGATCTGTTAGTGCCAGGTTAGAGCTATTGGAAGGACGTATGAACAGCAAGTAAATTTTACTTGAGGCTTGTTATGAAGTCCCTAAATCTTAGTGAATCACCCAGGAACTTGGACTTAAATGTGTATATGTGACCCGACTGGATATAGCATGGGCTCAGGGAAACCTATTATTGTCCTCTGAGAAGCTAAACAAGATGAAGTCATGTGCAGGTCTGATCTCATTAGTTAACATTGTTCCTGATCTCAATGTTGTTGACCTTTGAGGAGGCCGGAAAAAATAAAAGTGAATTGTCATGTCAGTTCACTAATCATGCTTATACTGACGTTTTACTTTCCTGCTTATATTCTTAGTTATTTTTATAAATGGAAAATGGTGTCTATTAAAGCAAATGGTTTAACAATTTGTAACATCAATACCTGGTAGCTACCGTTGGAGAGAGAGCTACTTTGCAGCAGTGTAACTGGACTTGTTTTGGTTTGTTTTTATGACAGCAAATATTTGTTCTGAAGAGGGAAATAGGCAGAATAGTATTCCAGGGTTAGTGTTTTCTCAAAGTGTGATATTTCCTATTACATTTTAGACTCTTGATATATTAAATAGTTTGTACAGACCACAGTAACTTCACTGAAGGATTTAATAATCCAGATCTATGAGTTTTTAAGAAATAAGTGATGGGTTTCTTGAATATATATATAAGTGAGCTAAGGGAAGTAAAGCATGAAGAATGCAAATTTCCTTGCCCCAGTGAATTTTTTGTTTTGACATCTCTACCCAGAAATATATCTTAAAAAAAAAAAAAGTAAATATGTCTCAAGCATAACCTACTGTGAGAGAATGTCCTAACTTTTATTTCCTGATTCCTCTTTTCTACTTATGTTTATTGCTCACCACCTTCTATTTATTTTCTCTTTTTGAATAACTTCAAAATATTAAAGAAGATAATGTTTATGTTTTCAGTTAATGGCCCTCTTTGAGGAAGGCACAGCTTTTGTGTTGGCTTTTTTCCCTTTCATTTGCTTGTTTTACAGATCTATAATAGGGTATTCCTTATATTTTGTGAATATTTTCATAAAAAATTCTTTTTCAAGTAGCAAAAGATAAATTATTCACCTTAAAGCTATGTTGCTTTAGCAATAATTTCTTTTGTACAGAAGGAAGGAATGATACAACAATTTATAAGGTGTGTGGTCTCCACTTTGTCCCTCTGCCTAACTCTAAATAAGAGATGTATTTACATCCAATTTCCCTATATCAGTTTTACATGTATCATAATAGTAATAATTAGCATTTTATTTTGATGCCCTTAAAAATATTCATAGTTTATGGACCCACTGCTGCACTGCATGAAACATCTTCAGGGTCTTGGTTGGATGTTCAGTTTCAAAGTACAGAGAAATTTTGAGAAACAATGTAACAGGGATAAATGAAGTTGGGAGGTCAAGTGTGCTCTCCTTATTTAATGTGAAGAAACATCTTATGGGATGTTGGAGTGCAGGTTTTAATTTCCTTTTATTCTTAGAGTTCATGTCAAGACTTTCAGCTGTCTGAACCCTGATGCAAATTCTGCTAGATGTTGCTTCTATAGTCTTTTGCAAGGCTAGATTTTCTTTTTGCCCATGGAAATGATACACAGTGTCTTCATTAAAAATACTGTCAATTCCTAAAATGATTAATTAGTCATGTCAGACTTGCAAGAAAGAGTAGCATAAGTAAAAAGAAGCTGTTAGATCAAAATCTTTGGGGAGAATCGATAAAAGAAACTGTGTTGGTTATGGAGAGAGACCTACCTGGAAACTCCAGAGACAGAATTCAGTGTGGATTGAGATTTCTATAGTGTTATGAGGAAAGATAAAACTTGCTCACAGAAATTCAGAGGTGGAGAATGGGGAGCATATACTGTTATCAGTGTGATAGCCTTAAATGCTTTGCTCTATAGTTGGCAAGTTATCGTTACTACAAAAATAATTTTATTTTAAAATGAAGTTGTAAAAACCCCTTTGAATTGAGTGCTCACAAGCTCGTTCATTTCAATTTAAACAGAAACATAAATGAAAGTGTATTAACATTATGTTTCAGGTCTTCGGTTTCAAAGCAGGATATTTAGAAAAATGGGGGAAAGCACATTAGGGAAGATGCTGAACAAATAAACTCCAGATTTTTTGAGAGGGAGGGGAACACCATTACCTTTATCATGGAAGGAGCTAGTGGCCAAGTGAAAAACCCAGTAGGAGGTGTTTCTTTATTTAGCTGGACAAAATAGTAATTCTCCAGAAATTATTTAGAATTAGAGGATCTGTCTGTTCTATTCCTTTTAGGCTAATCAAAAAAGAAATCCATTAAAAGATAGAATAGAAGCTGCTAAAAGCAGGGGTTAGTTACATATAGTAGTAGAGGTTTTAACAGTTTTTCAGCCAAAGGATCAGAAAAAAGCAAGAAATGAGGCATGCCAAGGGAAGATTAAATGGTAATTTCATTATAGGCATTTAGAGGTAGACTGAAAGGTGCATTAACCTTATTTCTTCTGCCAGTATGGGTGATACAGCTGACTGTGAGAGCAAAGATGAGGCATAACAGGCACGTAGTGACTGCAGGACATACGTCAATGTCCACCATTTGGAGTGATGTGGGAGGTATGGAATAGTTGCTGATAACGTTCCCCTTCACTTAAAAGTTATGTACAGTGGAAAGACTTTTATTTTGACTTAACGTTGGTAAATACCTACATTGCTGGAGAGAAAAATTAAAAATATGGAGGTCGGTAAAATGTTGGATGGAATTTTATATGGACTTGGCAGAAGCAGATGCTGTTAAACAAGCTCTACCTTTAAAAAAAAAAATCAGTGAAGATTGTTTATTGCAAGAAAATCTGTCAGATATCAAGATGAGCTTAAATAAAGAACTTGTGGTGCCACATAAGATCTTATGAAGAATGAACAGCAAAGAACTGAGATGGACAAGGTTCTGGGCAAGGGGGATACCACTGTAGTGAAAGGAGAAGTCCTGGATAGGGGAAATTTGCATTTGTCAAGGTTAGGTCTTCAGATTTGTTGTGGTCTACTCTTTCATTGTCAATCCTGGCATAAAGTGTAGGAGTATGCTAAGGAATGAGTCAATGTTTTGGAGATATCTAGAGTTCAGAGGAGGACTAGATTTACAGAGATGTGAAGAAGCTTAGCTTTACAGTGTGCAAGAGATCGGTGTGCAAGCATGCTAGTGCTTGCGGACTTACTCAGATTATTTATTTTGTTTTGGGAATTCATTGTTTACGAGAGAAATCTGGGTAACTAGCTGAGTACAGAATGACTGTGAAGGCTCATAATAATGGTTCAAATGTAGACAAAGGCCACTCGTAACACAGAACACGCAAGGATGGAGATTTCCTCAGATGCAGATTAAGCACGGTGTGTGCCTGGGAAGCCAGCCTGCTGCCAGAGGGGCAGTGTGCTGCTCTGCCTGCGCTGAAGGCTGGCCAGTGCCAAGGCTCTGTGCCCCGTGTCCATCCAAGTCACCTGTCCTAGTGATGCCTAGGTTTTAGATTTTATATTTTTTAGATTCTGTGCTGTTTTTGGTGGGTAATTTTAGGTTTCATATTAAGTGCTACTAAGTTCCTTTCACAGAGTACACAGCCTAAACAATTCCCTCTCTAGATTGGTACCAAGGACAACTTTCAGGCCCAAGAATGAAAACAACAGTGAAGTGAGAAGAAAATAACAGGAGGAGGGAGCTTCATAACCTGAAGCTGTGATTGGACAATTGATTCCAATATGCTAATGGACCAGAACTTTAAAAAGTGTGAGATCTCGTGATCAGATGTCCATTTTGTGACCATTTTGGGGCATCTTGAGTGTGGTCCAGCTGGGCTCTTGTGCTGCCCAGGTGTACCCATTGAAACCTTTTAATAAATAGCCACTTTATCCTCTTGCTCTGTCTAGTCTCTGTTCCAGGTCAGCCTCCAGAAGGCATCACCAGAGCTGCCTGCTCTCGCATCAGCAGCCCAGAAGGCACAGGGGGTTGAGGCTGGGAGGAGTCAGACTGACAAGTAGCTGCTGCTGAAGGGAGGGGGATGCTCTAGGAGGAAGGTAGGGCTTATGCCTGAAGGGACAGGGATGAGGGAATTGTGTAGGCTCCGGTGATACTGTAAAGATCAACCTTCTGCATCTGTTGTCTGACCCCAAGCCCATACTTTGTGTGCTTGATTCTTCCTTCTTGCCAGAAAAATCTCTACATTCCTACCAATAGGTCAGAATGCTCCTCCCTGCTTCTTTCCTCTAGTCTTGGTTATCATTGTCACCAAAGATGATCAGAAGGCTGGAGGAGGATGGGCTGAGAGATTGGAGTTGTTCAGGCTGGAGAACAGAATGCTCTGGTGAGACCTTAGAGCAGTGTTCCAGTACTGGAAGTACTGAGGGCCTAAAAAAATTTCAGAGAGGGACTTTTTACAAGGGCGTGTACTGACAGGAAAAGGGAATGGCCTCAAACTGAAACAGGATGGGTTTTGATTAGATATTAGGATATTAGGAAGAAATTCTTTCCTATGAGAATGGTGAGGCACTGGGGCAGGTTCCCTGGAGAAGCTGTGGCTTTACCATCCCTGGAAGTGTTCAAGGTCAGATTGGATGGGGCTTTGAGCAACCTCAAAGGGGGATGTATCCCTGTCCATAGCAGGAGGTTTGGAACTGGATGATTGCTTTGAAGGTCACTTCAAAACATTCTATGATTCTATGCTTCGCTCTTCCGAAGACCTGTGATCCCTTCCACCTTCTCCATTTGTGCTGATGAAATTTTCATGATCACTGCCACTTCCTCATGGCTGTGGAGTGGAGTTTTACTTACATAGTGAGCATGCTTTGTTTGACATGGGAGGGGCAAAAGAATACATTTTACTGTATTAGTAAAATATAAGTGGTTAAATTTCTTCTGAATAACTGTGTAAATCTAATCAGTCAAGTGGCAAAATAAGGTAAAAGGACACATAAAAGAAAGACAATATATTGTAGAGCTGTTTTTCTTAAGTTAGAAAGTAAAAACAAAGGTTCTCTATATGTGTGCAAGGAACTGAACTGAATGCCAGGGAGGGAACAACTGTTTGAGTCAAAGGATAGTGGTGGTATGTACACAAGATGACCCACACACAGATAGCTATGATCTGGAAAACGGAAAAAAAACTTATTACTTCCAATTACAGGAGATTTTAGAGCAACAGTACAAGACTGGTTTTCAGATTAAATTTGCTAAGTTTATCTAAGAGCTTATATGATGTGGTTATGTTTGATAACAAGGGAGAAATATTTGTGAACCTAGAGGCCTCTTCCAATCTAATTGAGGAAGACATCTTATAATACAGGAGATATTAATGATTTTGCAGAGTTAGTTTTCAGTCTTAAGGGCTTTCTTAAAAGTGAAATTTATGTCCTTTTTTTGTATAACTGAACTTTTTCTGAAATGCCATGTGATTTCCTAAGTTTTTCTTTGCTTTCTGAATTGCCGTTTTGTGGTTTTTGAGAATACACTCACACATCATTGTTTAATATAAGAAAATTGATCTTCTAGCTGTCTGTGATGAAGTATATTTTGAAAGATTAACATGCTTGAATTGTTGTAATGAGCAAAAACGAAGGAAGGTAATGCTTCAGAGGAGGCAGAATGGACTAAGGGCGGGAAGAACAACAGAAAGATAAGTGTGAGAGAGAAATCTTTGTTTATGTAAATCAAGCTTCTGAATATTATGAGTTATTTGTAGATACCATACTTTGGTGATAAAATACACTGGCTTCATATATATCCTACCCTCAATTTTAGGATTAAACATGTGCTAAATTTTTGTCTGCTTTGATCTCAGTGGGAGTCTTCCTTCTTCAGTGGAATCTGTTTTCAGGACTGTGATGTGAGAAACTATCTCATTTTAAAGCATACTCAGGAGATCAATTTAATCCAATTTAGTTCAGTGTCCGCAGGTATGATGTTTCAAATCCCTACATAAGGTTTGTCTCTGCAACATCTGTTTTTAGAGCCTGAATTCTATTACATTTCTAAACTCACCAAGTTAGAAATGTTTTACGCAACATTTTGTCCCTAACTTACAGACTGTGAACTGCAGTATCTGCAGTGAAATTTCAACAATTTAACTAGGTTGTGCCAGTAGCTATTATTATAAGCTTAGTCTGGGTTTCTAAGTAATGAAACTATGATATCTGTACATTAAATGTATTATTTATAAGTAAATGTGGAAATAAAGTAGACTTTTAGGAGTGTATTAGCTTTAATTATCTAACAAAAGATAATTGCTAGAAAAGAGTATTTTCCTTTTTAGTATTTGTGTAAATTAGTTTACTATTGGATTCAATTAATCCAAACTGCTTATTGTTGATTATTTTGTATTTCTAAGGGCCAAATGTTGCAGTCTTTAGGGAAAATTCTTGTTCACTTCACTAGGAGTTTTGCTTGGATGAATGCCATGAGATTTGCCCCTGAATGCCATTGAATCTATACCTACACCAAGCTTTAACAAATATTTCTCTATTGCATTAATGAGCTGCCTCTCTACACTCTGAATGTATTCCCTTTGCAATCTACTGTGCTTCTCTATCAAAATATTTTTCCATTATGAACATTCTTTGCTATGTTTCATTTGCTTTATTGTAATTCAGTTTTAATTTAACATTGGAGGGCAACATAAGAATAAATTTCACTTAGATTCATTATACTGGCTCTTAGAGTTGGCCATGCTAATGTATAAGAACAACAGGTGAAGCTTATAGTGATGTTTTCTGCCATATACCTTCAAAGTTCTTGACTCAGGAAAACATTTCTGAGAAAGGCACCATATAATCAAAAAAAGATTACTTTAAACGGGTGAGCTCAAAACCTTTTCAGGCTGCATTCCTTCTTTATAGAACTTCTCCCTCTTGGCAGCTGCAATGTGGCATTGCACCTCTAGTTCCAGATAGACTTGGTGAGCCATGCTGAGAGGTGCCACTTGAAAAACAATGCTTTTCTTCTTGGTGAGATACAGCAAGGGTATGCCTGAGTTCAGTCATGCACTTACAGCTGACCATACAGTCCCGTACACCTCAAAGGGAGTAAGCCAGAAGCAGCTTATCTCAGGCATTGCTGACTTCTTATTTTTTGCTAAGAAGCAATTTTCACTTTTCTTTATAAGAAGGGTATTGTGTGCTAGGGCTTCAGAAGGACACACAATTTAGGATTGCTGGCATTTTCAGACAAGATCAGTCACCTGAAAATCTCAGGTGCTGCTTCTATGAAACTAAACACCTGATGTAAATCTGTTACTGTGAGCTTTCTTGCTCCTTACTTCTGAAGAGTTTCGTTTTTATTGTTGTCATCATCACTGCTTGCCTTACTTACAAGATGCTGCTTGCCACCCCAAGGGTAAAGAATGGAAAAGTCAATGTTCTAGAAGAAGGAGCTGAGAAATTTCAGGGTGGAAATCTGTTCTGAAAAGCTATTATTTCCTTCATTTGACAATCCCAATGTGCTCCCTCTTGTCTCTCCATCCTCTGTGCCTCATATGTTTCTCTATGCATTTAAACTGTGTGTTTTGCTTAAAGCCTGCACACATCTTGCCTCTGTAACATTGATTGTGATGGGAAAAAGTGCTTTACTGTCCTTCAAATCCCTGATCATTGCACTTGTCACTTGCATTCCTTGATGAATAGATGTGTATGGCTCAGTTGTGTGGGAGGTAATCGTCTTCTGTATGGGGTGTGGTCCAGTCCACCAACTGAAGCAGGTTTCTTAAAGAGAAGTAGATGAGATAATTGAATGCAATCAAACAAACAAAAAATAGAGATGCAAGACGCAGTCCTATTTTACTTCTATTTATTTTTCCAAGCATTTAGAGCATAAAGTATGTAAATCCTTCACGACAATATCATTTTCAATAACTTACTGAAAAAACACAAACAAAATGTCAGTTCTCTTGGGAGCCATTAGCCTCGAGCAAATTCATGATGCAGTGGAAATAAGAACATGCTGTGAAAGCTGGTACATGAAGTGCATCAAACTGAAACACACATGCTTTTGAGATTCAGAACATATTCCAGAGAAGTATATGATTTGGGGGGCAGCAGTGTTTTTAATTCATATTTATACATGCTTCAATATTATTTATGCTGTCATGCTCATGTTCATAACTTAATAATTGATTTTTTTTAATATCAAAGAGCGATAAGAAATCTTTAGTCATATCCATCTAATTTAGAGGTCCATGTCTAGCTATAGTGGACAAAGGTTACATATCAAATGTTTGTCTGACCCTGGGAGTGGTGTTAAACATGAAGTCTATTCTGATAAATGTTAAGAGTCTCCAAGGGCCTGAAACATTCACTGTCTTCATTTAATTTTAGATTTTCTTTCTAAAACTATACCAATATGGCACCTTTCCTTGGAGAACTCAGTTTAACACATTTGATGGCACAGGGTTCGGACAACTTGCCAGTATGACAGATATAAACAATCTCTGACATAAATTTCATATCCAGAGTTCCTTTTGATTTGTAGATTTATTCTTACAGGGTTTTTAACTTTATGTAAATATATAAAGTGTGCATGCATGCTATTAACATAGGATATAAAGCTTCAATAGCTCCTGTGCTGTGAAGTTTAGAGATTAAACAGATCTAACTTAACAATACTGCTAGGGCTTTTAAAAGCAGTCCTGAAGATGGGAATAATGTCAGATTATATGACTGTATTAATCTTGCTGTGGAGTCATAATACTGTCAATTTAACTTGATGATCCAAGTTCTTAACTTTCTAACTTCAGAGTAGCATGCAGAGGTTTATATTTTAATGTCTGTCTGTTCCAGAACAATCTGGCCTGCACAACATGTGCTCAGCAAGCTTGATGTGTGATTTATACTTTTCTTGATCCACAGGCAGCAAAGCTATAGATCTCACTTAAATGTGAGTGTAAAAAATACATTGGAGACCCCCTTTTGCTTGAGGTTTTTACACCCTACTGAACATTTTTCCCACCCCTTGGGATTTCAAAGTACACTTCTTGCATAGTTAAAGTAGTGCCTGTCTTTTCTCATCTCACTTTCACATCTGTTTTAGTTGCCACTCTAATTTTAAGTGCTGCTACTGAGGTGCAGATTTGCTTGACTTCCTTAGAATAACCTCTAAATGCAGTAGTCAGTACTGTAGCCTTCCATTTTAAGAGCTTCCCATTGATGAAGCAAAGATATTGACACTGATACTGCTGCTGTCTTTAGTGTCCGTGACATCCCTTGCTGCCTTGGTGCTCTGATTTTTGTGCATTTTTTCACACCTTGGTGAACAGCAGAAGTCAGTTAGAATAAGCCTTTTGGATAACACCTGATATTAGAAGCCAACTCATTTGAATTTGTGGGCTATTTTGCATTGTATGTTTTAATGTTCTGTTTAATATAGTTTTCTGTGTAAAAAGTGTCTGGAGGGAATCATATCAGTAAAGAAGCGGGGGAATCTCTGGGCTGAGACCAAAGGCAGAAAATTTTCTGTTGGAAAGGAACATTTTTCTGCAGCTGTGCAGCTGTGAGCCAGTGCAGCAGAGTAACTGTCCCGACAGAATATGAACTCTGGAACTCTGAAAGGTTTTGGTGTGTGATTCATTCTTCTGAGTCACGTTAGTCCGGTGCACACTGTTACTGCTGACATGGTGCACAAGTGTTTCTCATCTCCTTGTCCTCCCTGCTCAGTGTTTCTGGAGAGTATCTAAGGGCTTTTGACTCATCGTGTTGCAGAACCAAATTCCTGTCTGAGTGAGCATGTTTGATAAATAATATCCTCTCCTTATCCTAAAAAAGTGTGCTGGAATGCTTACCGAAACTCCAGGAGAGATGCAATCATTCTGTATGCAAAATTGTTGAAATCAATAGTGAGTGTGTCCTGGTAAGTTCAGTCATTTTTATTCTAGGCATTAAGTACCTACTCTGAGATTTTTCCGGTTTACTTATTAAATTAACAGAAGGTAGATAATCAAATCCCTTTTATGACTTTGAAAAACTATTTTCACTGTGTCCTAGGGAAAAAAGTTGCCAAGGAAAGCCACTGGGTTCAATATTACTTTGGTATTTCTATTTTGTAATGAGTGTGAAATGTAAGCTAATATGAACAATAAAGAGTTACTGGCATATAGAGATTTATTTTTGTATGTTTTGGATTTTATTAAAATTTGTGTAAAACTATTAAGAGGCAGTTACAGAGCAATGAATGCTCCCATAAACTTTTTGTTTTGTCATTTTAATTGAATTTGAAATGTCTGAATTACCACAATTTAAGGCAGAAAGTTTGTTTCAGTATACTATAAATTCTGTTTTCCTGCATTATGAATATTTTCAGATTTTTAAATCAATATTAATCCTACGGAAGATAATGACTTCTAAACTAGTTTGGTATTTGATTATCCTTCAAGTAACCTTTTCTCCCACTTAGCTAGGGGTTTGACTACATGAAAAATACCTCAGTAAATCCTGGAACATCTAGCCTTTAAAGTGAGAAGCAAAGTAGCTGAAGGATTTAATTTTCATTGTGAAATTGTACAATTGTGTTAGTTATGTAGGTTTTCTAAATCAAAATACGTGATGAATGATAAATACTGGTTTGGACCATCCTTGGAAAGAAACCGTTTTGTTAAGCTTGTAGAGTACTGTGCTTTGGGGAGACCTGTCCTGTGGTTGAGGGACTTTATTTCCTGCTCATATTTCTGAGAACTGAGAATTTTTGGAATGTAGCATGAGGTACTTAGCACAGCGTCACATCCCAAGTGAACATGGACCTAAGAAACCCAAGGAGCCAAGCCCTTCATAACCAAAACAGAGTCTATATTAATCTGATGGGGTCAGATTAATTCTTTTCACATTTGCTTTTAGTTAAAGGTCAAGTTCTGGCCACTGCTTCATAGATTTTTTTTTCAAACCAGGATATATTAAATATGCAGCAAAAATAAATATGAAGTACTTAATTTTAAAATACTTATTTTTCTGAGGAAGTTTTAGAGAAATAAATTGTTCAGACACATATGAAAAAGTTGTTCAGCAAATTTCTCCCTAATGGATACTATAGCAATAACATGAATTGTAGAAATATGGGGAAGGGAAAAAAATAAGCACCAAGACAAGCATTAAAATTATTACTTTTCTCTCTTCTTGTTGGCCCCAGAGGCACATGGGTTAGCAAAACACACAAAGTTTGCTCTTTTTCATGCCTCCTGCATTTCATTGATTTGTATATAATTTTTATTTGCTGATTATTAAGGTTTAAGGACAAGAAAAATGTGTGAGGTCTTGATTTCAAGCATGTTTTGATTTGTTGATCAGTTAATTGGTTTCTGATTGAGTTGCGCCAAAGGAAAACTGGGAAGAGCTTTAAACAGAAAAGTTTTGAATTCACAGTCGAAGGCTGATAGACAAGGATCTCGTGTGGATGGAGGTAAAGGGGCAGTGTAACACAAACTGGCAAATTGGCTACATGGATACTTAAAAAAAAAAAAATCAATGTGAAGGTCAGGATCTAGATCATATATATTTCTAGGTATATGCTGGACCCTGCAGCAAAACACAGTCAAGCTTTGGATTAATGAAAGCTGAACTGGGCTTTTGTACACTTTCTGTCTGCCTTTCGCCTGATACAAAATAAGATACTTATTTTGTCAAATGGAACTTCTTGCCTATCTTCTGACTGGCAAAAATGTACCTTAAGCTGTATTAAAAAATAACAGAAAAGTCCTGACAACTAGCAAACAATCCAAGAACACTGACAGAGGTTTTGACACATAGCAAAACTGTCTTGCTGAATGCATTTTCCAACCCACCACCTTTTAACAGGTGTGCTAAGACTGCCCACCCTTGTACATTTTCATATTCTAGTGCAGATTATGAGGAGTATATCTGCCTTTGCCGAGAAGTTATAGAGTTTCTGTTAATGTGCTATGAAAATGTAAAATAATTTGGATGAATAATGAAACATGAATTTAATTCAGAAACCCTTAGGGGTATATTCTCATTTCAATGAGAGGCGGTTTATTCTTAATGAGAGGCTTATGCATGGCTCTCTGTGCACTGAGATGAGGATACACTCAAAACTACTTAAACTCGTGAGCTACGAATAATCTGTTTAGAGCTTTTGTAGTCAAAAGAGATGGAATTTTAAAAGTAACTAGTTAGCCCTTATTTGCATAAGAAAATTAGCTGAAATTCAAGTCGTGGAGGAAAATTCAAAGGGCTTTGTCACCTCTATTACATGCTATCTGATCAAATTGTACATGAAGGCAAATGGCCTGATCTTTTTTTCCTATTTAAATCTTGCTAAGTAAGATTTTATAAAATTGATTTTTTTCCTAAGAATCTTGTTAGTAGAGAAAATAGTTTCAAGTGGCATTTTTTTTTCCTGAATGAAATTGATCATAATTACATTGCAAAGAGATGTTTACCAAATGTTGATCATTGTTCTTTTAAATGCAAATTGCCATTGTTCTTTTAAATGCAAATTGTTGGTTGCATCTTATTTTATTTGGACTCTTCCTCAATTGTTCTATCAGTGTAGTCCCTTTGGTTCAGACTTAAGCAATTTCTTACCTCCCATATTGGGCAAAGCCATAGGAGGTCCACACCCTGGATTTGCATGGCTATAGATATAGTCACAGCATGCCTATTTGATTCTCAGAAAGATTCTGGATTTTGGTTGTGTCTGTGTTCAAAGTGTAGTTTCAGAGCAGAAGAAAAATGCTAGATCAAGACATCCACAAGATTATAGTGGAGGTAGTAGAGGAGAAAGGGTTTACAAAATAAGAGCTTGTGCCAGAAATAACTACTGGCAGTACCAGAGAAGATGTATTTTGAAATGTCGTGTAGGAGCATCAGTACTTTAACAGGTGGTTATTGCTTGTGCCCACATGCAGTGTTCAAAATAACTGCAGTTTGTGCACTGAAGTTTTGTACACATTAGGTAGGTCTTGAGAGTGATTCAGTGACTTCAGCTGTTTGCAGTTTGAACAAGACTATGCGGTTCTTATCCATTATATATTCAGCTTTGTAAGGTGGTGTTGCATGAATTTTCAGGTAAAAATTAAATGCAGTCCACTTCTGTTGTTGCATGAGATGTATGGTGTTAAAGATACAGATTTTAAACTTTTGTAAATTATTTTCTTCTATTTATTTTTTAGTAACAGCTAGATAAGTGTAACTACTGGTACAAATTTACTTAACAATAGGGTTTTTTTCCTATATTAGGATCATAGGCAAATAATGCATTTCAGTTCAGGTAGAATACATGTTTATTTCAGACGAACTAGCAAGAATACTCAGAATTTTAAGAAATCCTCTGGGTTCATGCATGGGAAAAATATTGCTGACTTCAGATAATTCTTACTTCAGTTACTCTAAAAGGTTATTGCTGAGAATAATAATTTGAATAGTCATATTCACTTTTCAATCATATTTCGGATAGCTAAAGTTAAATGTTTTTTTCTTCTTCTTTAGGTAGTGAACACTCAATTTATGAATTTAAATGCAGTCATGCAGTTTAAAATATCACTTACCTTTTACAGGAATTTACTTAATTTGATTTTTTTTTTTTTTTGAGAGGAAGGTGCAGGTATAAAAATAGCAGCAAGAAAATGGAGAAGTGAAGTAAATCAGTTCTGACTCTAAAGTAGGCTCGAGGATTTTGGGTACATGTTTGAAAGGTGCAAAGGACAGTCCATAGAGAGCAAAATCTTCTGTGCTGAGATTGCCTCTGAGCTGTTGGGGATGTTTCTGACAGCTTAATTGTGTGCATGTTGTCATTAGTTCTTGAAATACAAAGCAGCAAGGCATGTGGCTGGAGAGAGTGGAGCTTTAAAGAGCTTCAGCCCCAGGTCTATGCCCTCTGCATTGACACTGTAGGAAGACTTAATTTAAATGCTAAAATACATTGTAGTCCAGATAGAAACCAGAACACGTGAATCATACCACTGATTTCAGCTTTGCTTCTAGGGAGGGCACTTGCAAGTTCTTGGAAGCAGCCTGAGTTGCCATATCTGAAATAATTCTTGAGCCAAAGTGTCATTTAAAGCAGAGGCTTCCTGACAGGTTGAGACAATCCCCTTTCCTGATATATTTTATATCCAGGTAAGTAAGACATGAGGGAGAGAATACTTTATTTTTATAATTTTTTTGTGAGGATTCTCAAATTGAAGAAAAGTCACTGAAGGCTAATCACTTTCAATTCCACAGCATCTTTTGAACCCTATTTTTAATTCCTTACAATGTTGGTATCTGAAATTTGTGGCCTAAGCTTCCAGCTTTGCTTTCACTGTAAGCATACCTCACTGCAGGTTTTCTTGGCTAGGACATGATGAACTTAACCTCAGTTTGCTGTCCTCAAGTCTTAGAGTAGATGCTTTCTTTGTTAGCTGGTGCTGCCAAAATACATTCTTATTTTCCTTTCATGTACTCTGTTCTGTAAGGCAGGAACAAACAGAACCATGCTCAAAAGGGAAGAGGACAGTTCTCTAGAAGAGGTGGAATTTTTTAAAAACAAGTTAGAAATAGACACTCTGTCACTCCTGATCTGTGTCATAAATATCGGCTAGTTTCATGCATGTCTATCTGAGAGTTGAACCACAAATTATTTTAGGCATTCTTTTCTTTTTTTTTTTTTAATCATTGTTGATATAATGAAGAGATACATGATTGGACTGAAAAGTAGCAGAACTAGTGCAAAATGCATATATTCAAATCATAATTATTTTTAAGATTTCGATAATACTGCAAATAAAATCATGAACGGTAACCAGATTTATCTGCAAGGGAATGTGAGGAAATTGATACTACATTAATTTGCATCAGCAAAGCAGGATGAGTAGATGATTTGTATGTGTCTATCACCATGCTGTGAGAAGAATGCCCTGCCTTGCTCCTTCTTTGTGGAGCCTCCCAAGGTCATGCTGCTTTCATGTGGGATCATGCCAAAGGCATTAACTGTGCATAGCTGCTATCCTCAGTTTGGCTTAAAGCAAGAACTGTAGTCAAAGCTAAAGGCAGGATGACTTGCTAATTTTTATCTGAAGATCCAGACCTGCCATATTGTGCACACTTGAAGTACTCTGGGAACGCTCAATGTAAAATAAATACAACTTTTTACCCAGGGAGGAAAGACATTTAAAATCCAGGAGATGAATGGCAACTAGCAGGATAAAGGACTTAACAAACTGTAGAGCAAATGACCATATCAAAGAAATTATTTTAAGGAGGTCAAATGGTAGATTTCTTTAGCTAGCAAAGGTGACTACCTGGAGGCATCTGGACTGCATTGACTCTGTTCAGATTCAGGAACAGGTCACACCTGCTCCTATGATCCTGCTCTTGGGTAGGCCAGTGGTGTCACAATTGTACAAGATAATGGGTCACCTGAATTAAGGGACAAGAGGAAATTTATTGGAAGAAGGCCAGACTCCTGAAAACCAGCTTCTTCATTTCATCAGTACCTGGGAACAGGAAGCATAAATGTTTAATTTTGTATTGTCTTGTGGCTTAAATATTGGCTGTAATGCACTGTATCTTCTCAGGTTTTATGGTGCAAGAAGGAAGGCTGATGGTTTTCTGGTGTCTGGAAACAGTGGGGTGTCCCATGATCAACAGACAGCTTTTTGACTTCACAAAGCAGTGGGATGCAGCTGGGAACTGAGCATTTGGAGAAAGACCCCTGGACCAGTTCTTTTTTCTCTTTATTTGTCAATGCGTGTCTGTGTCATTTAAAGAGCAGAACCAATTTGTTTGATACCAGGCTGGAAGCTGAGCCACAGAACCCGTTTCTCTGAGAAAGCTGACCCACTGTGATGTTGCTGGGTGCCAGGGAACTCCGAGATTGCTGGTTTTGAGCTTCAGTAACACAGGGAATTGGAGAGAAGCTGCCGTGGGCTACTGGCCTGCAAAAAAGAAACTCACGTCTGAGTTAATCTGACACCTAATGGTTCTGGCTGGGTTTGTGGTTTTTTTTTTTTTAATTTTTTTTGGTGACTTTTTTTCCTAGTGTGTCTCTAATGCATCTCTTCTAGAGGTATAGTTACAGGATCTGTTACACTTGCTCAGTGTTTAAGATTACATTTCTGTCAGTGGTTTTGAAGTTAGTCTCTTATAATTTGGGTCAGTGAACAGAGTGTATATACATTGACCTAACAGCTTTCTGAGCTTCCACTGATAATACAAATAGGATTTAATAATGTTTGTTTAAATATTTCAGAGGAAGGGAGTGGAAGAAACAATATAAATGGTATAATTTAGGAGTATTTTTATTAGGGAACAAAATGGATATTTACCATTTGAAGTTTATGGTATATTTGCTACTTAAGTCATCTCTAGTAGGAAGCTTCTAGCAGGAGTAGGAAAAAAAAGACTCCCAGCAACATGAAATTACCATGAAAAATGTATGTGCTTTTAGTTAGAATTTTAGAAATTCTTGTTTACTTTTGTGAATCAAATGTGTATGTTAAGTAATAGTTTAATTTCTTTGTAAATGCAAGGAACTTTTCCTTTTTTTGTGTGTGATGGGAAGAAGTGTATATGGAAACAATGGCTGCTGGTGAGAAACTTACACTGAGGTACTGGAAAAGAAAGTGTGTCTTTTTTTCTGGTCAGATACATTTCTAACCACATGCAGTCTATTGACCTGCTGGATATTTAAACATCTTACAAATGGTGAGTTCTTAGTTTTCCCTAACTGAAATTAGTGATCTACTCCATAGAAATGCCTTTTTAGCTTAAAGAAAATGTAGCTAGGAAGGCATGTGGTACATATGTGAGGAAGAGAAATGGTCTGCTGCTTAATAAAGACATCATTGCTATCTCCATACCTGACTTTATTTAAAATAAGTTGCAACCAATTAATGCTAAATGTTGTCTATTTCAGAAACCTGCAGGAAAGATTGTACTTTGTCCAACAGTCAGGAAATCCAAGCTCCTTCAGAATAAGGAAAGAATAAGTTTTTTTACTGAAGTAGATTTTTTTGTCAAGGTGCCCCTGCTGGCAGTTGCATTCCACCTAACCAACATACTGACTTCTTGGTTGCTTGTGTGGTCTTGGAGGTGGAAAGAAAGAGTGAAAAATAAGTACAAGGGACATAATAGAATGGAGAAGTTAGAAGAGATGAGGTAGCTGAAAAAAAATGGGGCTTGAAGTAGCTCAGGGATGCCAGGGTCTCTGGTCAATACAAATGAATTGGTATTGTGTAGGCTATCACACAAAATTTGGCTGTAAATCTGTCTTTTTTTCACAACTATTACTAAAAAAAAAAAGCAGAAAGAGTAAAAAAGAGTGGAACTAGTGAAAAACAAAAAAGTTGCATTTTTTCTAAATTTTCCAACCATTATGGAGCACAGATGGCTGTTTCCAAATGGTTTGCCTCTAAAATACTGCCTACTTCTATGCTAGCTGAATTTTTCAAATATTTTCTAACTTCAGAGCAGATTGCAGTGATCCAAGTGGAAGGTAAGAAGAGAGAGCTAGCCTGTAATGTCTATTTCTAGAAAAAACTGGCAACACATCAGCTGTACATAGATGGAAATAGATTTTACTGATTCTTTACTGACACCTGGTCAGTAAGGCAATTGAGCAGCTCCAGTTCCTGAACTAAACTGAAATAAACTCTACAAAATCCTTCTTTTTTTTTCTTCATGATGTTATCAGTGTTACCTCAGTCTTATGAAACCCCATATTGCATAAATTGTACCCAAGAGGTCCTCATATCACCTCATCTCCGTTAAAAAGAGGAATGTGGAAATTACATCGGGGTCTGTGTGTGCAGTATTGATTCTCTTGTCTTCCGTGACCTAATTTGGAAAACCTCTTCAGGTCTGCATTGCAAATAGCTTGGTGCATATGGTTCTCCTCCCTCATGCCTTAGTCATATGCACACACGTGCTGTGTGGTGATAATACCAAATGATTAATATCTTTTGTTTTCTGTTTGAATGACAGCTTGTTTTTTATTTTGTTTGATGTGCACAGATTACCCAGCTCTGTGGCGTTTAAGGAGCACATTAAAGTCTCGGACAAAGCCCAGCAAGGCACTAGGACTTCTGAGCTGAAACTGTAGAGACTGGTGCGGGGAGTTTAGGGTTGAAGAGAAGATAAAAGTGACTGAGACACCAATTGGCAGGACCAGTGGTACCCAAGTCAGGGCTTCTAGCAGGGAAGCCCTGACCTGTAGATGCTGCCTGCCCAGGGGAACACATTCTTATTTTTGAACAAGAAAAAATCTTGAGGAAGTAGAAGGGTGAAGCATGACTGGCATGGACAGATGTATTTTCAGAGATGTATATTATCCGATTCTGACAAGGTGATGATGTGTCATAACATTTAAGTGAACTTTTAGGTAGTTGGTTGCTGGACTTGAAAACATGGAGTGTACAGAGGCAGTGAGAACTCTCAGCTGCCTTGGAACATAAGGGTGCACAGAGCAGTAACTCATTTTGGCATTTACAAACATCTTCACAATTTAACAAAGGGATATTTGTGAGTATAATACCTATTAAAAAAAATAACAGTCTATTGCAGTTGGTGGATTCAGCGTGAGTAAGCTGGAACATCTTGTACATGCCATTCGTATGAAAATCTGTGAGCACTTAATATAGCTTGCACAACCTAAATTGCCAAGTGATGCAAAGCAGATGAGGCCCAGCATGATTATAGGATCCCAGATTGAGGTATTGGAGTGATTAAAAAAAAATCTCTTTAGACCTACTGCATATAAAAGACTTCAGGGCAAGAAATACCAACCCACAACAAGAAGTTTGGAACCTGTGAGATAGAAAAATGGACGCATTTCTGGCTGAAATGTGTAAAACATGCTATAGGAGGATTGAGGAAAGATTTTTAGATTACATTTGCAGTCTTAGATATAAAAAACAGTTTCCAGACCAAAACTGGGTGAATGTATTTTTAGGGTAGGTATTATCAGTTAATAATGATCAGAAGGAGCAGCCTGATAAAAAGACAAGAAAGTACAGAATGCCTCTGCCTCAGGGAGAGCAAACTTTGCTAATAATTCCAGACAGAAACTCCTTAAGAAGGCACTGTGGTTGGTTTCTGATTTTTCTTTTTTTTTTGTGTGTTTAGGAATCGTGGGGGCGATAATAAAAGATTTTAATGATAGAAAATAAAGAACTTAATGTTTCTAGGTCATGGCTGTCCGCAGGTAAATTTATTTAGCTGGATTTTTTTATTTAGTTGGTAGCTGTAATGCTGCTTTTAGCCTGCATTTATTAACCCCAAAAACTCTCCTGCACAGTGTTATTATTTGCATTTTTTAATATTCTCATTTATTTCTATAGCTTTTTCCCATTTATCTTATATAGTATGTTTTCAACTAAAAGCAGATTAAAAAAAAATAGCATGTGAAGTCTTACATCAGCTCAGGCACACTGAAGGATGGTAAAACAAAATCTGACTCCTGAAGTGTTTCTGAATGTGATGTAAATGTAATAGGCAGATGAGAAAAATTATGCTGAAAAAAGATGTATTGAATTCATGATCAGAAACCTAGCTACATGGTTCTTTGGTAGCTCAGCGGAGACTCACTTCCTCCTCCTGCCTAATCTAAGCACTAACCATGTGGATTGAGAAATATGACTTGGTCTGAGGTACATAAATAGCTTTAAATATAAATACTAATAATTCATCTTTATACATAAATGTAACCTCTATCTTGTTCTTTGTAAAAAGAGGAGGGAAAAAAGCTTCTGAACCAGTTTTTATACCAGGACCTAACAAGGGACAGTGCAAACAAATTCAGAGCCAAATTATAGATGTGTCTGTTAATTGCATGAAGCAGTTGCTGAGGCTAACAATGTGCTTGTCTGCTTGCCTACATGGGGATTGGGAGGGTGGATTGGCAGAGACTTCAGATGCTCTGGTCTTGTGTCTGCTGTTCTGCACTGTGTGGTGAGATGCACTGTGGAACACGTGTTGGTGTCTGAACGATGTGTATAAGAGACATGGTCTGCTTTTGCTTTCCTCCTTTGTTGCTTAGTCCCACCATTACAGTCCAGGATTTTTAATGTGGTTTACAGTGGAAGAGGGAATTTGACAACCATCTTAAGCAGCTAGAAATGATGTGTCAGTTTCTATTTAAATGAGGACATTTAAATAGCTATTGCAGGGGACACTTCTGTCTTTTATTCCCATCTTCACTTGCAAAGCAAGAAGAAGATACGTCTTCCTTTGTTTGTCTATTTATGCAGGCACAAGACTTTTTTCCTTTTCTGAAATCTCAGATTTTAAAGACCAGTGTTCAAAGAAATACAAATACTATAATGGAAATAGAAGTCCTTCACTCTATTTCCATCACTGTGTGAGATTTATTTTTAGGTTCCTCTGAAGTGATTACACATGGAGGGGGAAGGGAAGGGAGGACGCTTGTTGGGTCTCATTTGACTTCATTTGGGATGACCACTAAATTAGCAGCTTCTGAGTTTTATCTTATTGTGAGAAAACTGCAGTAGAGTGTCAAAGCACTGGGTGAGACTGCTGAGTTGTTCTTGACTTTGGATTTTTGGTTGGATTTCTTGGTTTTATTCCCAGTTAAAAATGTCTAAGGACAGTTCCTGAGTTTAGGTGCACCTCAGAAGCAGCTCTCTAATTTGCTTCTCAACCAATTGCAGTGCCCTGAGAAGTACACAGCGGGATTCATCAAACTATGTGTACAGTTTGCATTCACGTGTACGAAAGCAAATGAGGAAATGCAGATGAGGTAGCTATTTCAGTAAATCTTTGTTTTAAACTTCTTAGAATTTTAAAATACTATTTTCAAAAATCAGTCAGCCCATCTGTAGGAGCTGAGTGAGACATGACTGTGTCTCATATATTTTGGTTTTATTGGTGAAGCACAATACATCCTGGGGCATCAGGAGACACAGAGGCAAAACTGGATGCCTGAAGCTGACAGCACTCAAGACTGAGACTGAAATCAACACTCATGGTTGAGACTGAAATTTCTCAAGTGAGGAAGAATATTCACATATCTTTCTGGAGTGAATTTTCTCTGGCAAAAGAAAATTCTCCCCAATACCTTTAGAGTACACCTTCTCCCATTCCCCATGAAGATTATTAAAGAATTCTTGCACAAGCTAGCTATCAGTGGTAGTAGCCTGCAACCATAGCTCAGAAATTGCAATTTCTGCCATCTGCTGTTTGCATGCCAGAAAAGTTCCTTGGGAAAGTGTGTACCTGTTGAACAACAATTAGTAGCTCTCACTTAAAATAATAATTAAAGTCCATATTTAGTTCCTATTTTCGGCTTCTTTATGGATTCCTACTATGGTTGCTAGTGTGGAATTTTGTTTTATAATGTAGTTTCTTTGGGTTGATAAACAGACATTGGTCAGTTTAGAGGATCATAGAATCATTTAGGTTGGAAAAAACCTTTAAACTCACCAAGACCAGCTATTAATCTAATTCTGCCAAATCCATTCATTAACCGTGTCCCTAATCACCACATCTACAACTTTTGAATACATCCAGGGATGGTGACTCTCTGAGCAACCTGTTCAAATGCCAGACCACCTTTTGGTGAATTGACTCTTCCTAATATCCTATCTAAACCTTCCCTAGTGCAACTTGAGGCCATTTTCTCTTGTCCTATCAGTTGTTACTTCGAAAGAGACACAGCCTCCCCCATCTGGCTCAAGCCCCTTTTCCAGAAGTTGTGGATAGCAATAAGGTCTCTCCTCGTGGTGTAGCAGGTCTCTGACCATCTTCCCTTGGAGTATGGATTAGAGGGGCTTCCTTCTGCTCCCTGCTCCTCTTCCAGCTTAGGGAATGAGGTACCCAGAGAATTGGTGCTACTAGTAAAGACTGAGGCATAGTATCTCACCATTTTCCTCATGTATTGTCAGTGTTTAATTGCCCACATCTGATAAAGGATGAGGAGTCTCCTTAGCCCTTCTTTTTTTTTTGCTAGTGTACTTATAGGAACATTTTTATTGTCTTTTACAGCAATAGTCAAATAACATTCTAGCTGGTCTTTGGCACTTGTAATTTTCATCCTGCATAATCTCACAATATCCTTGTAGTCCATTAGGGCTGCATGCCCCTTTTTCATTGCTGCCTACCTGAAGAATTAGTAGTGGAGAGTAATTTGAAGTTTGTATCAGGGTAGGGAAGTGTTTTCCTGATATCTTGAAGCTAGCCCCCATGGAGGCAGCAGACTTCCCCAAAGATGTCAGTCCAGCGTGCCTTAGTGACAAAGTAGAATAAACAAAGATAAAACAACAGTAGGCATTAAGTAAGTTTTCAAATTCAGAAGCTACTAAGTCAAGATAGCTTTAGAAAATCTAAAAACTGTCCCATCAGTAATGTGCAAACACAAACAGGTGAATGATGAGGTTTATCTTGTGAGGGAAATTATTCAATAAATTAGCATTTTATCTCTTCTTTTCCTGATCACTGTGATAAAAATAAGACAGGTGGATGATATAAAAGGAATTAACACACCATTGGTGTAAATATTAAAGGCTTTGAGGAGACTGTAGCACACTTGATCAAAACCCGTCATAACTCTTAAACTGGTGGCCTCAACATTGGTGGTACAAAGGGGGCCTGAAAGGAAGGTAGTTCTCAGTGGCACCTCCAGTATCATTTTTAAGCACATTATTACAGGCCCTGCATCGAGCTCTGACTACTTTGTTTGCAAATGAATTGAGGTGTAGAGTTGGTGTGTTTGGCCAATGGAAAATTGTGGATTTGCAAAGAAGTATAGCTGGAGACTGAGCTGCCTTGTTCTTGGGAGGCTCTTCAGTGTGGGGTTAAGGAGCGACTTGTGGTGGGTGATGTGAACTGGCCTGTGCACTGCACAGACCTTGGAGCATGTTCTCTTCTGTGGTCAGATTCTCTCATGAAGGGACCTCCTTGGGTTGCTCCAAGCAGGAGTCTGTGTGCAAACTAATACGTGATCAGTGTGGACACTGAGAGGCCAAGGACTGTGCAGTGAAACAGAAAGGGAAATAATTTGGTTAGATAGATAGGAATGGTGTGTTGGGGCCAGAAACTTAAAAAGGCTTTCCCAGGTAGGCTGCTCCACAGCTTACCCAGGAGCACTGGAAGTACAGTGTTTTCTGTGACGTAAAGTCATGGATTCTTTGGATTTAGGATAATTTCATTCCTGAGGTATTGGAGATGCTTGGCTTCTGAGTTACCTGTCCCCAGTGGAGTGAATGTCCTAAAAGCAGCATATACAAGGCAGAATAGTGAAGAGCGCTTCTTAAATTTTACAGAAAATTCATGAAACCTGACACACTTCATGCTGAAAAGTCACCTATAAATTCTCTTTTCCATTAAAAAGGTGGTTTCAGCAGAAAATTCCTAGCCACTTACAATATGAAAGAAAATACTACTGTTCATGTTAGTTAAGGTTAGATGATAGCTCCTCTGAAAATGGAAGAATGTTTAGAGATATAAATGATGTTAGTGCTTCTGTCCATGGGAATGAAAATGAATATTTGATCATAACTCATAATTTAGGTTTGGGTTTTTTTCTGTAATGGTATGAAATAATCACACTGACTCAGTCATCATTCTTTGGAAGTTACAGATAAGATTTTAAAACCATATATATAATGATTTATATGAATTACAGTAAATGACAAGAACCTCCTTTAAATCTGTCGAACTTAATTTTCTGCTCTGTGGAGCACAGTGATTGAGACAGTGAAGCTGAATGATGTTTAACACTGCATTCTGCCAGCTGCCAAAAGCCTATGGCATTAGCTGAATCCACAGTAAACCCATGGACAAGTAGTCAAGAAGATGCAATGCATAATTCTCTCTTGGCCGTGCTTCTGAGGGAACTTAGGGCATCATTTTGCAGTGCCTACAATGGCAAAGCAATGGCATTCTTGATGAACATTTTGGCAGAGCTGTACCCAGCTATTTCAAATATTGGTGGATGCTGCTAAGTGGTTTAAGAGTCATATTTTCTTTTGAACCTTTGTAACATCAGAATCATAATTAGGATCAGTGTTGTATTTGATTGTAGTCCAACTATATCCAAAAGAGAGCATATAGCACAATATCTTTTTAGATAAATAGTCAGTATTCAGATCTTCATAAGTTATTCTGTTGGGAAGGAAAAGTGATAAGATAATTTCTTAAAATAGTCAGTACATCTTCATTTGTTTGCAGAACAAATCTTCATAAAATTATATCTTCCTAAATAAAAGAGGAATCGAAAAATTAAAGGGAGTCTCTTTATTCTGAAAATTCTCCTTAGTGACAAGAATATGCTTGAAATGCATTCTCTGAACTTTCTTTCTATGCTTGTATTGCTAGTGTTCCTCTGATTCTCTTTTGTTTCCTTTGCCTTTTTTGGCCACATCTGTGATTTTTTTTTTTTTTTGGTTTTGCTCTTTCTTGCACATACTGTAGAACCAACAATTTCAAAATTCCTTTCAACCACCAGGAGAATCCATCTTGTGGCGTAACAGAACAGCACCAGAGCAGCATCTGCATGAATTAGAATGGTAATTTCTTCTGTTTCTGTGGAATCTTAACTTTATGTTACGTTTACAGTGAATTCTTACTATGCCTCCAAAGCCACAGATTTTGGACTCAATAGCTTTTACATTTAACTTCTCTTGCTATTTGCTTTTAATGTATGGCAGGTTCCTTAAAAGTTGAGGACAAAATTCCAAAGACATTTTGGACATTGTCAAATTACGAACACCAAATATCCTGTGTCCAGGATAATTCATAACAATCATCTTCTAATCTTTGGGATTTTTTTTCCTCTGCAGAAATTCCCATTTAAATTCCCATGAGATTGAAGACTCTTTATCCTTGAGAATCTGTAATTTGCACATTCTATGACTTTTCATCCAGGCTTGGAGTATTGATGGAAGAGATAAGACGTTTTTCTGCAGGGGCTGTAGGAGGGAGCTGGGCTTTGTAATGAGTCTTCTTATAGCTTATCTTGGTTTCCAGGACATGAAGCCTGGGAGGTTGTCTTCTAATCAAGAAGATATTTTCCTCATTGGTCATTGAATTCCTTTTCTCCAGAGCAAAGGTAACCTGAGGTTTTCTTTGAAGGTGCTTTCGTACCTTGTATACACTATTGTGAAGTAATCAATACCGTACTCTACTTTGTCATGTGACACTGGATTGTCATCATCCACAGCCACTGGCAATCTGCTTTGCTAAAAAATTTTTTAGCTGCAACCCCATTTAATCTGGGCAGAAAATTAACATTTGATTTTTCATTTCACTTATTTTAATGCTGCACTAAAATAAATTTCAGATGAAATCTGAAAGTAGTAGTGGACATAAGTGTGGCTTGTTTATGATATTTTTACTATTAACAAAGCAATTTAAGTCCCTCGCTATTTAGGAATGGAAATATTTAGATGCATAATATGCTCTTTCCCTTTAACTACCGATATCACAAAATATCTGTCTTTAGCAAATAAAAGGGATAATAGGGCAGAGTACTTCAGGGACTTGGATCCACAGCTGTAGATGCAGTTTTGGAAAATACAGAAATATGTATAACAAAAAAAAGTACTCCATATGTGTGACACCTCTGTTGTAAAGTAGCCATGCATATCATCACTCATGCTCACTGCATTTGATACTCAGAGTAGAAGAGACCGGTAATGTATTTCATTTTGTTTTACTACGATCAGAAAGCAATATCATCTTTCTCATCACACAACTAGCAGGGGAAGAATTAAGTTGTAGGTAGCTGATTCGATTCTTAGTGACAGAGCTACAAAAGAAATACATGAATAAAACATTGTTATAAATGCAGTAGCATCAAAGCTACCTTTGTGTCATGTAGAGGGGTTTGTACTCTTCAATTGTATAAAAATAATCTTTTAAAATATTTGAAAACTGAATTTTGATAAAAAGACTGTGTTTTCTATAGTATTTTTAAACTCTGTTTGCCTTTCCAAAACCAAAATTTTGGATTATGCTTTGAGAAAAAAAATATTTCTTTAAAAACATAACAAAAAAGAAAAGATGCTATAATTTATTTGTGAGCTCTCTTTTTGAGAACAGTGGATTCTTTGGCTTCCTGGAGTGAAAAGACTTACTCCACAGATTTCTTGAGCAAATAAATTTATATCTTGAGCAGTGGGTGGAGGTGAGTCCTCTCAGTGTGGTTTGAAAGAAAACTTATTACAGTTTTTGCAGGAGTTCAGATCTCATTTCATTTTTATTCTGCCCCAGTCTCTGCTGTGTAGCTCTGATTTCTCTGTGCTTCCATTTTTCATTTGTGTGCCTTTGCCTAAATAGTAGATTATAATATAGGATAGATCTGCCTTTAATACAATGCAGATCAGCACTCCTGTGGCTTAGGTCCTTCATGGGGTAGGTAGTACGTTTTTCAGGAGTGATTTTGCTAGGTGATTGTGCAGAGACTATTTTAAAAGATGCTAGAAACTGTACTAAATATAATATAGCATCCATTGAAATGTGATAAAACCCTTCACACTATAAAACTGAGATAATCTGAGTTGCTTTCCTATTGTTATTGACCTTTTCTGAAATAAAATTTGTTGTAAATTTATATATACTGTATATTATATACACACATTTTATATAGATGTGTGTACATATTGTTTCCTTACAGATAACTTATTTCAGTCTTTTAAGTTACTTCTGCATTTTAAATTATTCTCTAGATCTGTTGCCACAGTTGGGTAGTTGGGATTTTGGCATAAGAGATGGGAAATATTCTGATGTAGACCTACAACATAGTTTAGTCAAAGCAATATGTGACACAGCATGTTTTCACTTTCCAAATGCCAGAGTGGGAGAGTGCACAACTGGTCATTGTGCAGCTATAACTGTCTGAGTCAGAGGAAAAAAGTAATTATCCATTGTTCTCAGGATAGAATCATAGAATGCTTTAGGTTGGAAAAGACCCCTAAGATCATTGAGGTCAACCATTCATCCAGCACTATCAGTGGAATAGTGTCCAAACTAAATCTCCCATGGTGCAACTTGAGGCCATTTTCTCTTGTGCTATCAATTGCTACTTGAAAGAAGATAACGACCCTCGCCTGACTACAGCCTCCTTTCATGTAATTGTAGAGAGCAATAAGGTCTCCTCTGAGCCTACTCTTCTCCAAGCCAAGCAACCTCAGTTTCCCCATCTGCTCCTCACAGGACTTGTGCTCCAGACCCTTCCCAGTTCCTATTCTGGACACTCTCTAGTGCCTCAGTGTCTTTCTTGGATTGAGGCACCCAAAACTGAACAGTTTTTGAGGTGCACCCTCACCAGTGCAGAGTACAAGGAGATGATCCCTGCCCTACTCCTACTGGCCACACTATTGCTGATACAAGCCAGGATGCCATTTGCCCTCTTGGCCACCTGGGCACAGTTGGGTCACATTCAGCTGCTGTTGACCAGCACCCTGAGGTCCCTTTCCACCAGGCAGCTTTCCAGCCACTTCTGCCCCAAGGCTTCGTGCTGCATGGGGTTGTTGTGACCAAAGAGCAGGACCTGGCATTTGGCCAAGCTGAACTTCATCCAACTGACCTCATTGATCCAGCCAGTCCAGATCCTTCTGTAGAGGCTTTCTACCCACCCTCAGATCAAAGCTCCTGCTGTGGTGGTGTTTGTGAACTGGCTGAGGATGCACTCAAATCCCCTTGTCCATATAATCAGTATCGATATTAATGAGGCCCAGAGTGGCCCCAGTACAGAGCTTTGGGAAACAACACTTGTGACTGGATACCAGCTGCATATAACTCTGTTCACCACCATTCTCTGGGGCCAGCCATCAGCTGTTTTTTACCCTATGAACAGCACAGCCCTCTAGGTAATGAACAGTCAGGCTCTCCAGGATAATGTTGTGGGAGACAGTGGAAAAAATGTTATTAAAGTTCAGGTAGAAAACATCCACAGCCTTTCCTTCACACACTGGTTGGGTCAACTGATAAAGGAAGGAGATTAGGTTGGCCAAGCAGGACCTGCCTTTCACAAACCTGTGATGGCTGTGGGAAAGCACTCAGGATGATCTGCTCCATGATCTTCTCTGGTAGAGAGGTCAGACTGACAGTCCTGTCGTTCCCTGAATCCTTCTCCAGGCATTTCTTGTAGGTACGTGTCACACTGGCCAATCTTCAGTCAACTGGGACCTCCCCAGTCAGCCAGGACTGCTGGTAAATAATGGAATGGTGGTGAGCACTTCCACCAGCTCCCTCAGCATTCTTGGGTGGATCCTATCCAGCCCCATAGACTTGTGTGTTTAAGTAATGTACTAGGTCCATTTTCCCTTGGATTTTGGAGGCTTCATTCTGCTCCCCTCCCTGTCTTACAGTTCAGGGACCTGGGTATCTAGACAAAAGGCCTTATAATTAAAGACTGAGGTAAAGAAGGTATTACATACCTCAGCCTTTCCCTCAAGCACTATTAAAAGCAAAAAATAACACAGACACTCCCACCCTCTGCTGTGGTAAATGGTTTTATAAGAGAGTTAAACATGTTCATTTGTTACTATCTCTAATTTATTCTAGATAGGCCCAACACTGAAGCAGGGTTTTTAAGGGAGCCTGAGTCTCATTTGCATTAATACACATTCACATTTCTCTCTAGCAGTAAAGAAATTCAGTACATAGGTACGCTGACCCTAAACGTGTGAGGAAAGCCCTGTGTAAATGCCAACAGTGTCCTATAGGTTTCATCTGGTGAAATGTTTAAATCTCAAATGTTTCAATGCCTACTTTAGGGTAATATGAGCTTGGTGTTCTTTGGTTTAGTAGATCGTCTGTGGTAAAGTTGAACTAAATATCCATGTTTTCATAGTACTGTGTAGGTGCTTTCTTTTTTTCCTGGCATTCAGCTCAGTGTCCTATTTTCATTTTATATGTGATTTTTTTTGCTTTTGTGCCTTGCTACCACATAGCTTTTCTTATTTATAAAATGTCTCTGTCTGTTGCAAAAAAGCCCCCTTACTATGCTTTGAATTAAAAGTGGGGTAGGAAGGAGAGATATCTAAAATACTACAAAATTTATTTCTCTAACTAAAATGATGCTAATGTCATTTTAATGAAAAAGAATAATTTCCAAAATGAGCATTTATGTCCTTGGAAATGGTAATGGGCAACTTGTGAACAGCATATTCAAGTCTGTAGTGATGATATTGTCGAGGATTAATGAAGCCTCAACCAAAGCCCTATCATATTAGATTGTCCTAAAATGTCATTAAAAAGCAATGTAATTTTCTCTTTCTCCATTTTGTTGCTACCGTGGCAAAGATGGGTCTGAACAAAAGCTTTTTTAACAACTTGTTAATCTAGCAATCTAGCTCCATTTACTGTTTCCATAATTCAGTGCTTAAAACATCTTAATCACCTGTGTGTGTTTAATGATGATGTCCAGATGCTGGAGGAAGTATGTTGTTCCAAGGCTGAGAAGAGACTCTCAGTGCACATAATCCAGAAACCTGATTGTGGCCATCTCCACAGGCCAAGGGCTCTCATCCTGCCTGTCCATGAAGGCAGAATGGTGGGTGCTTCTCTGGGGGCAAAAGCTGCAGCTCCAGCTGGGGGGTCTGCAACACCTACCCCAGCGGTACCTAAAGGGGGTCTGCAAGAAAGCTGAAGAGGGACTTTTTACAAGGGCATGTAGTGATAGGACTAGGGAGAATGGGTTCAGGCTGAAAGAGGGTGGATTTGGATATTAGGAAGAAATTCTTTACTGGGAGAATGATGAAGTATTGGAACAGATTGTCTAGAGAATTTGGGGATAGCCCATCCCTGGAAATTTCAAGTCCAGGTTGAATGGGGCTTTGAGCAGCCTGGTCTTAGTGTAAGGTGCCATGGTAGGAGGATTGGAACTGGGTGACTAACTTTAAAGGTCCCTTCCACACCAAAATAATTCTGTGATTCTATTAATGTGGATGCCATTGGCTTTCTGCAGTTTAATGGATAAATTCTGCATTTATAAGGATAAATTCTGCATTTATTACTGAGAAAAAATACATAGCTGAAATATAATTGTCACTGGAACAATTCTTATTTTCATCAGGAACATGGATAATACAGTCACAGAAAACCTGACAGATTTTTTTCAATCTATTGTCATAAATGCAGAATTTGTGACTTACTCATTAAGACTAAGTTTAAAATTATCAAAGTGGGCTATTTTTATAGGTGGGTTTGCCATCGATATGATGATTGCAGCTGAATTGTCAGTAAGAATGTCTGTGAATAAGATGATTACATTTGATTTGCCTAGACTTAGAGCAGTACCTTTCTGCTGGCACCTGTTTCATTATGAGTGAAGTTATAACTGTCACAGCTGCCGCAGATTTAGTTCTTGTTTTATTATTCATGTGTTCTTAACTGAGGTTTTTTTCTCGTGGACTGGTGGCTGCGAGGTGATGATAAATATGCAAGTGGATGTGGTCCTCTGAGGACAACGCCTTGAATGCTCCCGTGTTTCAACTCTGCTCTTGTAGGAAGTTACCAGTAATGGGTTGACAGTTTGTCCTTCCTGTGTGTGCGAGGGGCAAGTTTTGAGGGACATCTTTCAAATGCAATGTTGACTTCAACACTTCTGCAGCTTCTTTATTGCTGTTTTCAGAAACTTTGAGACGGAGGCTAATTTGAAAGAGCATCAAACCTTGCAGTCCATGTATTTCCTCCGTACTCTGACAGGTAGTATCAGCAGGGAATAGAAGAGTAGTTTAAAATGTGTAGCTTACCTTGAAAGTTTTATTGCAAAATAATTTTCCATCATCTATCTGGCTATTAACACATACTGCTAAACATACAGCTCTATGGTAGATTTGAAAAAATTATATTCTAGGTTTCCTTTGCTGACCCCAGTAGGTTTTTGCTCTACATATGGCTGTAAGCTCAGAAAGAATGTGTACATTGTATTGATTAAAAATGAATTGTGAAAAAATGTATCAGCTTAAGAGTTTGAAATACTGTGTCTCTGCTTATGCTCTTAGTCCCTGCTGCCTTTTTTCTTTTCCTTGTTCCTCATTTCCTGCCTTTGGAGAGAGAGGGTGGAATATAATTAACAAGACTGAACAAGTTCTTGTAATTAAAAGCCTCAAATATGAAACATACTTTGTCAGTTCACTTCTTTGTTAGAGTTCCATTCTAAAACTGAGGTATCTGAGATTACTCCTGCAAATTAGCATTATAGCCAGCATTTGAAAAAGCATTTATAGTAGACATGTATCCATGTATTTTCATGAATGTTCAATAAATGAACATGTCTCCAGCATGGGAAAATCAACCAAGTATTCTAGTCCATCCTTTTTTGCCACCCTATTTCTTTTCATGGCAGTGCATTCAGTTAAAAATTACCTTTTAAAAGTTACTTACTATAGTTAGTAGTCAGGAATCCAAGGTAAACTTACTGTAACATTGTCTGAACTTGTTCCTGACAAAATAAAAATTTAATGCTCTATCAAGTTTGGTGACTTTAATATCACTTCCACCTGAGCATATCATCATGGAAGAAAAAGACACAATGATATGCATTTTTGCATTTGGTTCAGCTGCTGGCTCCTTTTTGTGTCACCCTGTGGCCTTACCACATATAGGTTTTTGGTGAAGGCTTGTCTAACTGAGACAAATGCATATGTTATGTATTTGTCGTAGAAATCATAATTAACAAATTGCTGGTACATATTTTGGATTTGAGGATTAGTGGAATTTAGATCTCTTTATTTCTGTTGTTCTGGCATTAATGATTTCGGCTATTGGCATACCCAGTGAAGCTAGATATAGTGAGGCAGCATTTAGCTCAAAGGTTCTTGACAATCTTGCAGTAATACTAAGTCAAAACAGCAAAGCCTTTGATGATTGCTTTGATGCTTTTGAAAGGAAGTGTTTTGACCTTATTTAGAAATACTTCATTTTGCATCTAAACAAAATCCATTAGCTGTCATAGAACATTCAAAGTCCATATTTTTCTCAAAAAAAAAATCCCTAAAAACTTGGTAAAATTTGAGACATCACTGTGTAGTTTTCATGTAGATAGCAAACTTCTAGAGAAGCTGGTTTCATTACTTTCATCTTTAATGATGGTGTGCTTCTGCAATTGTATGGTAAAAAGAATAATAAGAGAACAAGAAACAAGGGGAAATGCAAATAGCCATAATATTCAAATATGCAAACCTGTTTCACTGAGAAAACCTATTAGCAATTGTTGATTTCAGAAAGTGAATACATTTATGAATTTCGCACTTCATCTCATTTCAAAAAGCTTTTGTCTCTTTCTGACTCTTCCTGATATTAATTCCTGAGCAAATGTTTAGGTAGTCTTGATACTTTAGAAAAAATTAGAAAGATTTTTGCAACAATCCCCATTGTACTTTGTAGGGGAAAGTACTGGCTTTTATTTAAAAACAGATTTTACAGACACATATAAAATATTTATTAAAATTATAATAATTTATAATGTATTTACATGCCATATAACCATTTGGAGATAGGGTTATTGCCTATCCTTATGTCAGAAGAGGTATCTGCACATAGCTACAGAAACAGAAGCCTAGGCCTCATTTTGCCTCAAGTATCCTTCTAGCTAACAATTATTTCATTTTATCCTTCACTTATTTCAGGAAATTTCTACAGATTCTGCTCTGAGAAATCTGCTGACAACAGTGGTGAGAGCTGCCCAGTTTGTGAGGGCAGGACACTGGGTTCTTAAGGTTGTGTTTTTTTTTTCCTGTGGGCAAGTTACAAACCCCAGCCTATAAAAAGTAAACCTGAATAATGCATTATTTTTGACAAAATGGGAAGTTGGGAGCCTTGGGTTTGGAATCTTTTTTCTCAGTGAAAAAACATTGGGATTTTTGCAGGAGTAGTTTTACCAGGTACTTTGACACTAGTCATCAAAAATTATACATTTAATTTTTAAAAAGTTAAAAAGTCTTGCAGATCTCCATGTGAAAATTTATAAAAAGTAATTTTTGTCTTTATTTGTGATTCTTTAGTTTGTGATTCTGTAGATAAGTTTATCATAGGCTACATTTTTATTTAATTTATATAGATCATTTCTATACATTGTCTTCATTGTTTATCCGAAGTTATTCAAAGAGGCTATATAAAGTAGATTGTAAGTAGAAATAGTGATCAGAACCGAGTGTTGTAAGAGTGATCACCTGCTAAAATATGGACATACTCCATTAGAGTGTTTTCTGTGGGAAAATGGATGGCAGAACTTTCTCCTATGTGTGTGTCATTTATAAGCCATAATACAATTTAAATCTCTTCTTGCAGATCTAAATGTGATGTAAATTATATTATTCTATTTAAAAACAAAGTCTTAATTTTAGAGGTCTTGCACCTACTACCCCATTTTTTTCTTGATCCCATAAAAGTAGATTTAAAGTCCTGGACAGTCCAATGCTGTTTCATGCTCTTAAAACAAAAAACCTGGTATTGGTGTACAGATGGCATCAAAAACTACTAACAGCTTTCAAGAATCCTTCAAGGACAATTACTTCTAAGCCTTTATGAAAATAAGAAAAAGCAACTTTCTCAACTCCATTTTTTCTGGATAATAATTAGAAGATTTAGAGCTGCCAGCCAGGTGGTTTTAGCTAGACAGCTGGAAGTATAGCTTCTTTCTTAATTTTACCCTCTACTAATCAATTGTTTCTGAACCTCTTTGTAAACTGTGGTTTGTTTTTTTTTTCTTTTCTGCAGAGTAAATGCTGCCTTATTTCCTCTCTTTTTGTCTTTATTCCCCTCCAAACAAACAAACAAAGTCTCAGCCATGTAGGAGGAAAAAAAAGTTTTGTAGAATCTGTTTTTCTTTTTAAGAAGTTTTACTTTATATTTCAACTGGGCAATGTAAACCTCATCACATTTTCCTCCAAGCAAGTGGATATGCCTTAAAAGAACAGTAAGAACCCACTAGCTTTGTTTGTTCCATGAATTAAACCCAGAAATTCCCAATACCATTACTTGCTAAAAAAATAATACTCTTAATGCAGAATTATCTCTTCGGAAAAGAATCAGAGAAACCAAATATTTTGAGGCAGATAGTCATGATACTTGACAAGCCAGTAGGAAGTACCAATAATCTATGATGTGATGGTAGTATGAAAGTGTCCATTCAAGCTGCATGGTTAAAGTCAGTTTCTGTGAGCTGAATCTGGTCATTCACAAAGAGAGTAAAACATTTCAGAATCACAGAATATCCTGGGCTGGAAGAGACCCATCAGGATAATTGAGTCCAGCTCCTGGCCCTGCACGGGACACCCCAAGAGTTACACCATGTGCTGAGAGTGTTGTCCAAATGCTTCTTGAAACCTATCAGGCTTGGTGCTGTGACCCCTTCCCTAGGGAGCCTGTTCCAGTGTCCAGCCACCCTGTGGGTGAAAAACCTTTTCCTCATATCCAGCCTAAAGCTTCCCTGACTCAGTTAATGGGGAATAAGACAGCATGACAAAACTCCAAGTGACAAAGCTTCTCAAGCGAGTTCCAGTTCTAGTCTGCACCAGAACTTGACAAACCTCCATGCATTCAGGCTTGAGTCACATTTGAATTGCGTCTCAGATCAGCACTTCTCTTTGTTTGTGAATGCTGTGGAGAAGATTCCTAAGTGTTCCTTTCTTACAGGAGAGATTAATCTACCGATTTTTCAAACTGTTTATCAAGATCACCTTCCAAACCACACATGATTTATCTTGGCACTCCTGCAAACTTCCTCTCCATTGCATATGCCCAGTGTGAGAACAACCACCTGCTTTTGCTCTCCATGGCTGTTGCCTTTGCAGATTAATCATTCTGGGCAGCTGAGGTGCAACACTCGTGCACAAGCCAGCCCTGTCGTGTACCTTGGGCACCAGAGGCTTGACTGCAGTGCAGCATGACCTAGGAGGTATGATAGCTCTTTTCTCTGATGCTGAATGACAGCCACCCAAGTCAAGGGGATAAATTAATTAGAAGAACCCTCAGTAAGAAAAGTCCATCTAGGGGCAGGTTTTATCTTGCTGCTGAAACGGATATTGAGGTTCTTTTGTTCATCCCAGGGGATTGCCATTTATTGGCTGCATTGGTGCACCTCACTGGGGCAATGCTTTTGACCTTGATGCTGACAGCACTCACCTCCAGCAATTCCCTGCCAGCCAGGACCATTGCCTACTGCTCCCACTAGCTGCCTTCCCTGCCAGTTGTTCTTTCTTTCTCTCTCTGCTGCTTTGCTCCATCAGCCAGTCTGCCGTTATCTCCCCATCTGTTCATTTTCACTCTTGCTGTTCTCTCCTCCCCAGCCACATTTCTCTGCAACCCCTATAGGGTTTCAATTCTTTTAGAAAGGATACTCTTATATTGATCAATCCACCTGGAGCCTTCCTTTTTAATTTTTTTAATTTTTTTTTTAAGAAGAAACGTTCAACTCCTTCTCATTATTCTTTTAATACAAACTCATTTTTCCCATCAAGGATCTAAGATACTGTGTTCTATTAGGGTAACTTACCCAATCTAAAAACAGGTTGGCTGTTTATGCTTTCAAGATATGTTTTCCCCAGTTTACCATTTAGTTATGTTTAACAGGAATCTTGCCAAGTGTTGCAAGGATTACCCAATCTATGTGTGAATTGAGTTTGATCAATTGAAGCTTTTGATCGATTACAGGGCAGCTTCCTTTACTGACCAAGGTCAGCACAGCCCCAGTGAACTCTCCACTGAAGTTTCCAGAGGAGAATCTCCAGAGGAGAATACAAATTTTCTTCCTGTCTCTTGTGCAGAAGACTGATCATACATCTCAGTGGGATGACTGATTTTTGTTATTTAAGAGTAGGACAACAGATCATGTACATTCATGTTGTGCTAAATTGTAGGTCCTGTTTAGTGGAATCTCCAACAGTCAAACCTTTGCTTAATTTCTGTCCTGAATTTGTGCAAATTAGCAGTCCTGTATTTCTGCAATGTGTTTTATACATTTGTAAGAGAGTTGAAGCTTTCAGACAATTTCTCTGTTTACTTGAGGGCCTTTTGAATTATGTTCATGGCCTCCAAAACGCTTGTAATCCCTCCCAGCTTAGTGTGATCTCTGAATTTAATAAAACATATTCCTTGTTCCATCATCTAGCTCACTGATAAAAATAATAAATAATACCATACAGAACATAGTCTCTTGTGAACTTCACCCAAGTAATCCTTGCATTTGTCAGTGATTAGATGTTGTTATCAATAGCTGTAAGCCTGTTTTAGTATTGTTTAACTTAGACTGCATCTCCTGTTTTTGCCTGTGAGGATATCATTTGGTAACTGGCTTATTTGTGCACATCATTTTTTAAACTTCAAGATTCTTTCATTTTCAATCATGTTGTTTCAGTATTTTGGAATAAAACTGGCACTCTTGGCTTTGGGTTTTGTTTTTTTTAACTCTGGGATTCATCACTGTACTTCTTTCCTTTTACTCATGAGCTGATATTTTAGCGGATGTGTGCTCGTGCTGATTTGCAGCTGTAGGAACAAGGGTCTCATATGGCACAATGGAGTGCTTCCACCTGTTTGTGCCTTTGATTTGCTTTTAAAATGTAAATTTTTGCTATGTTTAGAAGAGCTGTTCAGTGCATCTTAGCAATTAAAGCTGACACTATTGTATGCAAGTGCCAGAAGAATTCTTTTTAGTACACAGTAAATGATGTCAGTGTCAGATATAATAGGTGGGTATGGTGTGCTTGTCTGTGGCAACCTTTTCATTTTGTGTCTAAGTGAAAATGAGAAGTAGTGAACATATGATTGATGAATCTGTTTTTCCTTCCTGTTGAGTAGCAGTTTTATTTAAAATTACTTAGCTGATTTTTTGTTTGTTATTTTTTGTTCACATTTTTACCTGAAATTAAAAATTGTTCTGGTAAATTTTTCTGTTAATACTGCCTGGAGTGCAAATATGCAGTGCCTGTAGCTGTTTGTAAGTATTTTGGCTGCTGGGAAAACCCTGGAAAGAAATTTTTCTTAGAGCACTTGATACACTCAGTCAATGTGCAATCCTTACCATCTCCGTTGAAGTGCTGTAGTGTTTCCTTTCACTTCTACTCAGCTTCAATTGCTAAATATAGATACGGAACCATTGCTGCTCTTGCTCAGTTAGGGTGGTTTATTTGGCACGATAGTTTAAAGGGAATATTTCTTCACTTCATCAGGCACAGAGACTTCAGTGTTCTGTGGCCATCTGTGGAAAACAAGGAATGAAGCCCCTTTCCTAGGTGCAGCAGTGGGAGATACAGCATGGATCTTGGTCAGGAGTTGATATGTCTGTCACAATGGCAACAGGATTAAATTTGATCCAAATTTAATGCAAGCATGAAATTCTGCTCTCAGGAAACATGAGATTTACAAATGAATTACGGGGAATTAGTGTTAGGCAGCTGGAATAGCAGTGTCTATTTGTTTGAACCTCAAAATGAATGGATATCTGGCAATGTGATGGAGTTACAAAAGAGGCAAGTGTTACTCTGGGAAATGTGGAGATGCACTCAGGTCTCAGATGTTGTGTTGTGCCTAACTGTGGACATTGCACTTTTCAGCAGTGGTTGAAGAATGTGTTTTGGAGGGCAGGAATTTTGTCAGACATCTAGCACTATGTCTATGGGGAAATGTTTTATTTTAAATTTAATTTTTAAAAATAAGCTAATTGTGAAGTGCAGTCAATATCTGTTATTGTATAAGGTGTTGCAAAAAGAGGGCAGGCTATGCTTGCAATCTTCCTCACTGAAATATTTAAATATCATACTAGAAAAAACACTTTCAGAGATGGCCTATATATGTGTCCTTCATTAGAGGAAAACAGTAAGCCAGAGTTTTAAATATGCCTTCTATGATTTGTTTGTCATCCCTTTGTAGAAAATTTCCCCTTCTTTACTTTTGCAGGGTCTCTCTATTTTTAAGGGTTTCCCAAGAAGAAAATATTTTCACCCTGTAGTGAAAATCTTCTCATTACTTCACAGCATATTCTGAAACAGTTTTCCTGTTTTGAAACAGTCTCCTCTATGAAGACTACTGAGCTGCAGGTTTAGAGGAAAGCCATGAAAACATCCTTAAAACAAATTCCACTCTTTTTCCTCAGCAGAATGAGAAAAATACTAGGTCAGCTAATAAAGTGACACTTCAGAGAGCTTCTATTGACATTGGGAATGTGGATATGAAGGACTTTCAGTAACATGGTATTAAGGTTGTCATTAATTACCTCTAAATGAGGCACAAAGCTTTGTTTTATACTGTCTGTTCTAAATTTATATCAAGATTTGGAGTAATGGCAACTAAGCTAAAATGGATTCAATTCACCTTCCTCTACTCAGTATTCACCATTTCTTTTCTTAATTGCTTCAAAACAGGAGAAGGAACAAGACTTGCATGGAGTCGAAAGGAAGACACAAAGCCAGCCAATTTAAATCCCAGATAATATTCCTGCAAAAATCTGGTGCCTCTTATAGAAACTCAATTCAACATTCTGCATCATTCACTATGCAAATGGTTGTATTGAACTGTTCTGTATTGCACTGTGGTTTTGAGCATTATCTGAGCTGAGAAGGAAACTGGCTCACAATACAGCACATACTATCTCAGCTAAAGAATGAGGCTGTTTTTTCTCCAGTACCGCTTCATAAAGCAAAATAGAGTGGGCAGCAATAAATTGAGCCAAAGAGGTAAAAGGGAAAATAATCACATTCTGTACCGCATCCAAACGTCTTTGATTGCTTAGTGTCTGTCTTATTCAGGGCAATATGTTCCTTTCTGCTACAAGGCATGGAAGAAATCAAACAGAAATACCAGCTCTATCCAGATGATTAAGTCTGGGGAGGGAACAGAAGGCATTCAGTGTTCTGTTATTCTTCTCAGGAATAGCAGAATTCATTCTGTATAGCACAATAGTATGGGATCCTCCATTTGTTTTGAATTGTTTTGTTCTGAGATGAGGCAGAAGGGGGAATGGAGGAACCAAAGTAACCAGGTGGATGTGGAGACATCAGTACTTCATTTGCTAGTATTTTTGACAAGGAACATGCACAGTTGTTTTCCTCCCTGTCTCTGATAAACTCCCCAGTTTCCTGGGCATGCGTACTTAAAGACAGACTAAAGATATCCAGCTGACAAAACAGAAAAACATTTTCTTCCAGGAGTTACCATTTTCATGAGGCAATTGATACTAATATGCACTTTTCTGGAAGTATACTCCTTAAGTCCTCGAAAAATTCCCTGCACAGTAATAATGGTTTGGGTGCAAGCTGGTATCAGCCATCACAAAACTTCATCTGTTTTTCAGTCTAGAGATTCCCCAAATATAAATTGAGAGGTTTTTAGCAGATATCTGTCATCTCTTATGTATTAGCATAGTATTTCTCAAAATATTTCCAATGCAGTAGCCTCAATAAAGTTGAAATAAGAAGCACAAAGCATAACTTGTGGTTGCCAATTTACAACAGCTTGATTGCAAACTAATCTGGATGAATAGGGATAAAAAATCATTTGGTGATATGGTAGAGATGTCTGGCTCTTTTCCAGGTTGTCACCTGCATGGTGTAAGGTCATTATCATTAAAGAATCCTGTTTTTGCTCTCTTGCTCTGCTTCAGATCACTTGCTTGAAGTAAGTCATCTGTACATTTTAGAGCTCTTGAAGAGCACTCCCCATCCAGGATGTTCTGAAGAAATTGATTAAGGTGAGATATCCTGGTGAAAAAAAATGAATGGAATTGGGCAGACTATAGAGTTAGGGGCATGTGTGTGTAAGGTGGGAAGGCAGTAGAGTGTTAGAAAAAAACCCAACAAAACTAGATGCTGATAGGAACAGGACTGCACGTGGCCTGTTCAATGCCCTTCTCTAGACTTGGACTCATTATTCAAGTCAATAACCCTTCCTTTCTGGCAAGGAATTGTGAAACCCATGAAGTCAAGCACTTGCGAATCAGGAATGCTGAGCATGTAGTTGAATCATATGGGATTAATTTAGGACCTTTGTACATACACATTATGATGCATCTGGTTAATTATATGCTTAGAGAGGCTCTCCTCCCTACTTTCCACAGAACCTTTGCTGCCTCAGAGCTGGATTTACTTTAGAACTGTATATATAAGTGGCAAGTCATAGTAAAGTAGAGGACTCCAAAAGGACTGTGTTTGTAACATGGCTTATTGGGTTTCTGCTTTGCCTACGGCCCAGAATTCCTCTATGGTGCTGGAAAAATTACATAGACATAAAGATTCTCAAGCATAACTCCTCGCTCAGCATTGCTTGTTTCCTGAGGGCTTTTTAATCAAGAACTGCATCTTGATTAACTTAAGTTGAGAACATTCATATCTGTAGCTGGGGCCAGTTTAAAAGGAACCATGGTCTGAAGGTGAAAAGTGCAATAAAACATGAAGTAATCTTAAAGATCAGTCATAGGCTTCTGAAGCTTAGTTGCCCAAATGGAGATGACACTTTTGATCATTCTTGTCTTAATCTTTGTGCTTCTGTTCTCAATGTGTCATGGACATGAAAGAAAATGTGCTCAGCCAGTTGTAAACAATGAGGTAGACAAAAACTTTTATTTGAGTATATATATGTCCTTAATTTCCGTGTATATTTATTTGAAATATGGTTATATCTGGTATTATACTGTATTGGTCATCACTGGTGACAGAATAAAGAATTTTTAAGGGTAGTTTAAGGAAAACAGGAGTCTTGCTTGTGGATTGTTGGGGGATTAAGGGTGAGGAGGGCTGCTTCTTTCTTTTCCTCTTCTTCCCTAGGAATGTCAGACACAGGGAGAAGAATATAATGGAATTGCATAGGATAGAGATCATTGGAAAGACTGAGTCGGGATGCTGTGGGCAGCAGAGGCCAAAGCACTGTTGTTCTTAGACTGCAAAGTCTGGGAGGAGATGCATAAGGACAAAGGACAATGTTCAAAGGACAATGGAAAGGCACAGAACAGGAACCTATCTGACTACTGGTGCTTTTTAGGAAACTGTGTGGTTGGCATGAGCACTAAACCCTTCCTATTTATTGTTCTCTGGTTTTGTTTGTTAGTGCTTTGCTCCCCTCTCCCACAGCTCGCAGAATGCTGGCTGAGAAAAGAAGCTACATGGAAACGTGTGGCTTCAGTGAAAAGGCACTTTATATTTTAACTGCCTTGAAAAGTTATTTTGTATAAAGAGCAACAGTTGAAACAAAGCAAAGTGTGGGCAAACCTTGGGTTTTCCCGCTCATGAGAAATAGGCACTCATCTCTCTACCTAGTTTTTGAAAGTTCAATATTACACCTCCTGGACACTGTATTCATGTGCTTTTGCAAGGATGAGCTGATGCCAGGATTCCCAGGGTAGGGTGCTTTTTTCAGTTGACCAATAGCAAGCATCAGCAAAGAAGTCATAGTTTAGTCCACTTACAATAATATATTTGATTTAACTATGTCGTGCTTATTTAAAATATTTATTAATTACATTTCAAATAGTTCTTCTGACTTGCTAACTTGTTTTTAATTAAATCCTTGTTAAGTTGATTGACTTAATTGAAATAAATGCAACACCCTGATGAGAACTGGGTTATTTTGAATCTAGTTAACCTTCAAATGAAAGTGGAGTTTTTTCCTGCAGTATAATTACAATTGAGACTAGCTTATTATGCACATAATGAGTGACCTTTCATCTTGTCCAAGGTAAATAAATACACAGAGGCATTTGCTGAAGAGTAGAAAGTATCTAAGTTTTAATATAAAATGCAAACTGTTTTGTCTTTTGGGGCTCTCCTTTGTGCAGAGAGACCTGCTATTTTTATCACTAAAGTTCTGAAAGACATGAGTCAGGAGAGAGGCCCTCATGTCAGGTGCTCTGCACAACCTTGGAAAGAATAAATGGATTCAACTACTAAATCAGGCTTCATTTTTGACTGTTACTTGTGTTTTCTAGGCTGCCTCTGGATGTCCTTGTGCTGCTACATCTTGAATAAAAATGAAGCTTCAAAACTGTAGTTTCTCTTTCTCCTTCTATCAGACTTGTCAGTTCTTTTTAAAAAAACATTATGAAAAGCCCTAGTGGTTGTTGTATAGGCCTCAAGTGCAGAGTCATTCCCATCAAGGCTTCACTTTGTTCACTTTGTTTTTCAGAGCCTCATTCATTTGGAATACTTCTGTTAATTGTGTTGCTGTATTTCCTCATACTTCATTTAAGTGATGATATGGGATACAGAACTGTTGTGTTTTAATGAGTATGATAATGACTTGAGACGTAGCGTACACATAGAGGAAGTAGAGATGAAAAATATACTTTAATTGACCATATCTGTGTAATATAAAGCATATAGGTAACATCAAAGTCTAGCAAAAAGCATCAAAATGTAAAGAATCCTGACTTTGCATCATGAGTAGGTCATGTGTTATGTTCCTAGATATGTCACACAGTGGCTCTATGCATTGTTTTCATCAGCTATAAAATAAGGAATAGCCATTCTTTGTTACTTCTGCAAAGTAAATTTAAAACTTATATCTATATATCTTGGTGCTATTTTTTCTGTCATTATGGCTGCATGATGTAAAGTACTGAAGGTAAAAGCCAAAGTGGTGTCCTTCACTGAGTTTTGTTAGTACCAGTATCATCAAGACCCATATTTTGCCTACATCTGAGGAAAGGTCAGTGGGATTTTATGGTCAGCAAAATAGTACCAGCATAAATTCCATAACAACATTCTTCAGTATTCCTGGAGACCTGCTTAAAAATGCAGAATGAAATTCTGCGATACATGCATTATTTCCTCAAAACTACTAAGACAGCTTAAAATTAACAGTCAAATTGAGGTCCCTTTAGAGGCAATGTTAATGTTTTACATTAGGTAGCTGTGACAAGCCTTTCCTTTGTTGGGTTTGAGGTTGTAAGAACTACACATAGGATGTGAGTATTGTGTCATCCCGATCAGAAAACCACTGTTTGTGCATATTTAAGGTTCAGGGTATATTGATTTGGGATGGCAATGGAATGCTGATTTAGGCCATGTGCTTGGGAAAAAATATTTCATTCATTTGATCCAGGTACAGACTTTAGATGAGGGAAGGGAGATGAAACTGGATTCCATATAAAACGTCTTTGCATGGGCTTTTCCTCAAATTCAAAAGCAAGAATTGTAGGAGGTAATATTTTCCTTTTATATTTTAACAGCGTAGTAATGGTCCCACACACATTAGAAATCATTGCTATTGTCACCTGTCACTGCTAATCAGGCTTTCAGTATGAGCTGGTATTAAGTTGTTAAGATATCATTCAAAGTCACATAAAAAAGATATTAGGTGCTGATTAGCTTATGGAATGACTAAGTCCATAAGTGTTAGTTTGTCTACAAGAAGGATTTAATAATATGAAAGTCAAAACTGATGATTTCACAATGCAAGAAATCAAGCCCTTTTTTTTTTCTTCAGTTGTCTGTGGCCAGTATTTTCAATAATCTGACCCTGCCCTCCTCTCCCAGAATTATTGGTGTCTTCCTCTTTTGCTTAGCCCACTGCCTTACTGAGTTTTTTCAAATAAATTGTAAACAAGCACTTTAAAAGGCAAAATAAAGACCTTACTATGGTCCGATATGCATCAGAATATTGTAAAACTAACAAGTCACAGTTACTCACATTCATAAAATACCAGTGCAGAATTCCAAACAAGAAATAAAAATATGATAAAATCTTGGTAGCAGCAGAGAGGGCAGAGGCATCTGAAGAGCCAGTTCAGGACAATGTGCTGCCCTACATTGAGGCAAACTGTGTCCTGGTTTAGGTTTTTTTTCTTGTTTTTTATTTAAAGGTTTTCAGCTCTTTTGAAAGACTGAAAATCAGTTTGCAGTTGTTCAGGGCCTCTGAGTACCACTGCATAGTGCTATCACTAGCAGTGGCTGAAAATTATTGTCCCTTAGCTGCTCTTGGGAAGGCTGCCTTGTGACGTGTTTGGTGACCATTGCAGCTGTCCCAGCACTTCCAGGAGGTGCCTGTGCCACCCACTGCCAGCGTTTTAGGGGAGGTCACTACCAGGTGGTATGGCTCATGGTAAGGTTACTTCTGGGAAGAAGATGAGATGTGTTTCACAGTTGGCTTGAAAAAGCTCCCACTGTGTTTGACTGGGAAGTCATTTGTTTTGAGGGTCTCTACAGCCAGGTTTCTGTGGCTGTCAGTCTAATGCTATAAATTTAGATTCAGTGTTCTCTCAAAAGTCAATTATATGATTTAGTGAGTTACTTTTTATAATACTTTTTAATACTACATTAAGTGGTGGTAAATTATGTTGTTAAGAAAAAAATAGACTCTTCAAATCTAAAAGGTAAATTAGAAATGAGAAGAATGAAGCTCCTAAAATTCTGCATATTTCAATTCCTCTAAATTCTCAAGAGAATATATATGACTACTGTTGTACCAACAGAGAAATATTATTATTTTAATTCCTCTGATGTAGGCAATCAACTAAAATATTGTACCTGTCAGTTTGTCCTTGGTCTCTCTAAAGGGCTCTTATTTAAGTTTTCTTGCTCCTTATTAACTTGGTTCTACTTGGTTGAAGCTTTGAAGAGACAAAATTTCCTTTCTCTGGCAAAGAATAAGATCAAAGATAAGGTAGCTTGAGGCTTTGATATTTTCTTAATTGGAGAAAGTTTTTTGTTCTCCTTCATGTAGAAATTAAAGTACAGCTTTTTTTCCAATCCTCTTGTTCTTTCTCACCAAGATGATCAATTGTGAGTCCTATTTGCAAGGCTTTGGACCCTGTGATTTTGGAATGTGGTCTCATCTTTTTTTTTCTGTAAAATCTTCTGTCAAGAGCCTCTGGGGAGGAAACAGACTCTTTTTCCATCACAACATTGGAGGTTGTGCTGTTGTGATTCTCCTTCAGAAAAAGAAGTTTCTTCTGCTTAGGTATATTCAGCTGGGAAATGTTGCTGGACAATATTACATAGTATTTTGGTCTTCCACTTAACCTTTAATTAACAAGAGTTAACATACTCATAACTTATATAGGTTATATATCTATAGGCTAAAAATTAACCTATTCTTAGTCTGTCAGACTCTTCTCTTTAAGTTTCAATATCTGGTGATATTTTTTTCGCGTCTGAGGTCCAATATATTCCTGTTTGTAGTCAAACTCCCATCAAATTCAGAATGTTATGACTTTGATACACTTCAAGTATTTTGATTAGAAGAGTCAATGCATGGTCAGATTTGTCCATGGTTGTTTCTTTGATGAATGCACTGAATCAGAGCTGTGATTTCCCAAACACTGTCGTGGTCAGGCAGCAACCTTTCAAACAAAGGGTACATTCTGCCCTAGAGTTTCTGTGAGGTTTTTGGCTGGTGAGTTAATATTTCTGCATCTGAAGTCTGCTTCTCTATCAGGGGCGCCGGAGTCTTCATTATTCTCTTGTTCACTGAGAATATATAATTTTAAAAACTTTTGTGCAGTTTGTAGCACAGTTTTCTCCATCTTCCTTGGAGTAATTAAGCAAATGAAAGTTTTAATTTGCAATGTGTATGTAATACCTGTTATGGTCCTGTCAAAAATGGACATCTAGAAATGCTTCCAAATTTTGTGTCTCAATGTTTTTTAATGCCTGCAGACTAAGAAAGAGATTATTTATCTTGGCTCTGAGACAATGTCCTGGGTGTGCATTTCCAATTGTAGGGATGCCCAAGTTGCCTTGGAAGGGAGACGTTTCCACCATACTCATCTGTAGTGTATTTTATTCATTATAGAGGTCACTTAGTGACCTCTTTTGCAGACTGTTAGTGCAGTGACATTCATCTGTTTAAAAGTTGATGCATTTTGCAGATATTGACTTGGCTCCCTTTTCTCAAGAGCCCAAATGATCACTTTATCTTTGTTTTGTGGAGAAGAAAATGTCACTATTTGAACTATATTGTTTTACATTGAACATGCTGTGCCCATTCAGTTTTATGCTCCTTGAGGGAGAGGCCCTTCATTGCTCAGTACCTTTTCTATTGCTGTAACACTCCATGCAGAAATGAGAGGAGCTACAGCACGTCTGTGTGTCCTTTATTAAAAAAACCCTTGTGTTTCTGAGGAGCCTGTACTATCTCATTCCAGTAGGTTGTACCAGTGATGTCAAGGGCTTAAAATATTAAAGGTCACTACATTTTATCTAGACTCAGTTGAGCATTCTTTTAGGTCAGCTTTCAAGCACATATTGTTTTGGCTCCAACAGATATTTATTAAATATGTAAATATTAGATGCCTTAAGATCAATGCTGGTTCATAAAGCCACAGAAAAAAATGTGTTGTTGGAATAATATAAGTTTATGCATGAAAGAAATAAGCTTCTCCCCTGTCTTTTATTCCACTTTGTTTACTTTGTTTTCCTTCCGACAAATTTTAGCTCATTGTTTCTGTGAACATAAAAGACATGTCTATAAATCCCCCTAATTTGAAATGTTTTCCTTCTCTGTGGAAAAGATACTGTCACTCTTAGGTGATGCTGCCTCTGACAGCTTCTGTGAGCCAAGACCTGTTTGTGGTGGTAAAAGAAAAGTGCAAGGACAAGATGCTCTGTGGAAAGTTGCCATGATAATCCACTTCTCAGTGAGCACTCTTAGTCAGAAGTGTTCTGTATGAGTGTCTTTGAAAGACAGACCTGAAACATTGATGTATGGTCACGTAAACCCAGGGTATAAGTACAATAAAAATCAGTTCAGTATTGGCAGGAAAGTGGATTAAATTGGTTTTGGCTTTGGCTTGGTGAGGAAGTAAAAGCATTGTTAACAAAGTAGTCAGCAAATACGTGGATTTAAGTGTTTCTTCTCCAGAATGATAGGTGAAAACTGCAAAAGGCTGTATTATCACTGATTTCCAGTATAATGGGAAGAAATGAGGACTGAAAGATCTTATACTGATTTTTTTTTTAATTTATCAACTCAAACATAGCTTTGTGAAATTCTGGACCCACCGAATCAATAGCAAATTTCTAAAATTGAAATTCAACCTTTTTCTCTCCCCCTGCTTTGCTCTCTGATTTTCCAAAGTGAACATTTTAATAACTCAATTATGTATACAGGTCACTCTTTCAAAGGAGAAAACAATTATTCAAAGAAAAAAAATCCCACAAAATAAAACTGATACTTTAGTTACTGACTTTGATAAGTGTATATACGAGCATGCTGCTTATGAGACAAAGGTGCCAATCAAATGGGTAGGGGCCTTTTAGTTTGAGAGTTCCTGAGTAGCCTAGGTGAGCTTTGAAACCAAATATTTTATACCAAATAGTTTATTAACTCTGCATGATCTCTCTACTTCAGAATTTGATCTCACAGTTGCACCTCTTCCGCTGTTCGGAATCACAATGAAACAAAATGAGGCCAAAGTGGTTTGTTTAGGTTTTTTTTCTGGGCCACATGATACTGTCCAATGCAGTGTGAGTGTGAAGGGCATTGAGAGGACTCTGGATGGGCAGCTGGCATTTACCCAGGCATGGGTTCACTGGAGCTTGGTTTTGAGGTTTTCTCATCTGTTTCTCCATCTTGGTTTTTTTAGAGACAATTCATATAGTTTGAGCTTCCAGCACTTTTCACTGGGAAGTAGGTTTTGCAGATATCAAGTAATTATTTTCTTCCTTCCTATTCCTCAGGTTTTTAGCTTTCTTCTGTTTGGAGCAGCAGATTGGGCACTCTTATCTGTTAAGAGCCCAGGTGTTCTGCATAAGGAAGGTGCCCTCTTACTACATCCAAATTCAAAACTAAGGTATCTTAGCTTCAAAATTATTCTGTTGGAGAGTTTAATGCAATAGCTAAAAATGTAGCCAAAAATAAGGTTGATGTTTCTTTGTTTTCTTTTTTTAAGTCAGAGATGTCAGAAAAAAAGCTAACTCTGAAATTTAAGTTTCAAAATGAGCCTTAAATTCTAGTTCTTATCTGTAGAAAGACTTCAAATCTCAGTGGATGTAGAAGTAGTTTAGTGCTTTTTTTAAAATAATATGGTCATTACAGCTGCTTAACCTTTTTGTCAGAATCCTTAGTCAGGATGTGACTCTTAGCCTGAAGGATATTATCTTACAGAATAAGGACTTCCCTTCCTGCAGCCTTTCAGAAGTCCCCATTCCTCATAATCATTTAAGGACACTTAAAGATATTTGAGATGTCTATGTGAAAGAAGTCTTCTCAACATCTCACAGTCATGTATACACAATACTTCAAGAAAATGCTCTGCGTTTTGTTTAATCTTAACTCCATGATATAGTAGGGTTTTACGTATTTTCTAAATTTTTATAGTGCGACCATAGTGGAGCTATGTTTAATTTGTTGTACAGTCCCACAGTAGTTGGAGGTTTCAGGAAAATAGGCCCTCCCTTCTTGTTGCCCTGTTGTTATACAACACATTTCTCAGGCAGTGATTTCCTTATGTGATGCAAAGGAGTGAGGATGAAAGAACAAAATGGTGGACTTCTTAGAACTTTCTTCTAGCAGAATTTTAAAATTTAATACTCTAGGCAGAAAGCCTTATTTCTGGGTTTTTACTGTGATGATTAGTGAGATTGATAAAAATTTTTCCAGTTTCTCTTCTTCATTACAATATATTATTTACTCTTGTCTGATTTGGCAAGCAGAATGTGGAAAAACAACAGAGGCTTGGCTACATTTCAGTGCTGATGTTGCTCCAGCACATCTGGTTTATTTGCCACTTAACAATGGAGATTTGTTTTGCCTTAAAATTTAGGAGTATTTGGGGCTACATAACACCTAAATTCACTCTCCAGTTATGTACAGTAATGGCGTGGTATTGTCTCAAACTGCTTGACTGTGTTTGCAAAACGATGCTTGCGTTTAGGCCTCACCTAGAATTCTAAGACTGATTTTTTTTTAGCTAAAATTGTGGTTATTAGGTGTGTATAGTATAGTCTTTATTTTATAACATACACATTTCTCTGTGAATTATTAATTATACTGGGACTCTGCAGAGGTCATAGTTTCTCATCTCATTTTACATATTCTCTGATTACTTTGGGATTTCTTTTGTAGCTCAGCATAATTTTGTTGCATTGCCATTATTACTTAAATTACATGAAATACAGATTATAACTCTGAATATATTCTCAGAACTACTTTATGTCATTTGTGTTCCTTTCTTCTGTTTACTTAAAGGCACTGAAAATAGGATTACTCAGGAATGAGGTTTGACGAGGGCTGTGCTTTCTGAGCTACAAAGTTGTTGTCATGCAGTGACAGGACAAAGGGGAATGGCTTTAAACTGAAAGAGGGCAGATTTTAAATTAGATAATTGGTATGGAATTCTTTACTGTGAGGTTGGTAAGGCACTGGAAAAAGTTGCCCAGAGAAGCTGTAGATGTCCCATCCCTGGAAGTATTCAAGGTTAGGTTGGATGGAGCTTTGAGCAACCTGGTCTAGTGGATGCTGTCCCTGCCCATGGCAGGGAGCTTGGAACTAAAGGACCTCTGGAACAGACTGCCTTTAGAGGTTGTAGGGTCTTCCTCACTGGAGATATTCAAGAATTATCTGGACACAATCCCATGCAATGTAGCAGGGAGGATGGAACAGATGACTCACTGTGGTCCCTTCCAACCTGACTTATTTTGTGATTCTCTCATCTTTAAGGTCTCTGCTGACCCAGCAATTCTATGAAAGAAATCCAAAATGGTCCAGCTATCAGTAAAATGATTAACATTTGATTTAGTACCTTAACTCTTTACTTATTATTTATTTTTATGGCGCAAGATGAGAAGTTGTAGGAAGGTTCAATGTTCCTTCTGTTTTTATATTAGAAATACATTTTAGTCCACTAATTTTATGAGATTGTGTGTCTTTGTAGAGAAATACTAGTAGTTTTCCCAGAATAGAATGAGCCTGAGATTGTCTCTCCCTTAATGCTAGGACAAGCTATTGCACAGCTGGAACAGTGTCAGAAGGTCAAGACTAAGGAGTGACAGCTATCGAGACAGATTTATCTAGGTCATTTGCTATCATTCAGCTGTCTGTTTACAGCTGTGCGCCAGGGAAGTCATAATAATAGAAATAATGTTCTTTGGAATACTACTTCAATTAGGTTATGTTTATTCAAGCAGCTGATTGCATTATCAAAATCATATTTACAAGAATTTAAAAGTACACAGGAAAACAGAGATCTGTATAGAGGAAGCGTTTATGTGTAACATGCATCAAAATCTGCCATAATTAGAACATTTGTTCATGTCAAACCCAATAAATTATTAAATTATTAACAAGTAAACATTTTCTTATCATGAAAATGTATTTCTCTCATTTTTCTCTGGGAAAGAAGGAGGTGGAAATGGTATTCTGCTTTCTTGTGCAGGTTGTACTGCTTCTTTAAGGCCACACAGTGTCTCTACCTATCTGTTTTCAGATAACTGTTAGAGGACAAAGAAATGGCTCAGAAGTTCAGGCTCAGTAAGTAGCAATTATACAGCAGTAAATGTCAAAGGCAAATAATGCTTCTTTCTGCAATCATACAACTGTGAAGCAACAGTTTGCCAGGTTCAATTTATTGTTCCCAGAAAGACTGTGACCTCTAATGCCTCAGGTTGTGGGACTTTTTCCAGTAGTCCCTTACTCTCCCACAAGATTAATGAGATTTTTAACTAGGCCCAAACAAGTCATTTAACAAAATTTTGAAATTCAAAACTTGTGTCCCATTTTAAGCTCTTGTTTCAATACCTTCAACTCTCCCCACCAAGGAAAAAAATTCTCTAAGAAATGCTAAATGGATCCAAACCAAAGTAGTTCTGAGTATTGTATGGGAATATCACTGTTAGCTGGTGTTATACTGTTAGTGATAATTACACTGCATTTCTAATTGGCTTTTGGCTGATTATGCCTTTCAAGTGGCTTTGCCTACAGCCTCTGGTAGGTTGTTTACTGTCTGTGAACCTTTCCATCTCGTTTTTAATTTTTTATAGTCTTGGCTTCTTTAATATCTTAAAAATTCCTTGATTGACATGTACAATCCCTGCAAATTTTGTTCCTTTGGTTAATTTTAAACCTTCTGGTTGGTCATAAGACAGCACCAAAGTTTTGAGTTATAGAAGAGAATAATGACTCTTTGGCCATCTTTTATGGATTTCTAGTGGTATGCAGATCATTAAACAGTATACAAAAGTACTTCATTGTCTTCTGAAGACTACAGTTTTACAGATTGCCTCATCCATGCATATATCTTTATACTGGTACTTTATATCCTAAGAAAAAACAAAAAGTCTGATATTACAGAGAAAGCATATTCCAGAAGATCATTCCAAAGAAAATTCTTAGAATCTCAAATGTACTCTCAACTTTGCTGGTGTTTTACCTTAGGCAAGCTAGTTAGTTTTTCTGTGCTAGAACTTCTTAACTGATTCATTGTCTGGCTTGCCTTTATCAGCTTTCTAAAAGCAGTGTTTTATTCTATCTATTGGCATGGAGAATATCAAAAGAATCTTTTAGCTCAGTCTAAGGTGTCTGTATACGCAGCAATAAAGATTTCCAAGAAAATATGTGAAGTGATTAAACCATTCTTTCTACCAAGCAAAATTGTTAGAAAGGTTCTAGAAGGGCATATGACACCATGTGTATTCCCCTTCTCTCCCCATCAGGAAAGAAATTTGTGGCTAAGAAACCTTAAAATTCTGTCAGATGGCCATAATTGCTGATACCATTTGTAATTCTTGTCTATCTACATCTTTCAGGAAAATTTCATCTTGAGGCTGGAAGTTGACAATATGCAAACTCTGCATGTTCTGTATAATCACAGCTCCCTGTTGCCTTTTCAGCTCCCCCTCTTCTGTTTTATTCCTTATTTCAACTGTTGAAACAGACTTAATTGATCATTTTCCAGTCATGTGGTCCACAGGCCTCAGAGGCTTGTCTCCTGAGGAGCTTTTGAAGGTGAAAATGAAACATAGAATCCTATGTTTATAATAGCTCTGTCTGTATATGATATTTTAAAAGATATTCGGACATTAGCTTACAATTTTTGAAGTCTGCCCTGTGAGAAGCTGTTGGGAACAACATTTTCAGGTTGTAAAACTCACTGTAGAAGAGCATCTCACCTACCTTTTGTCTGACTGAGGAGAGCCACTACTCTTCCTTAACTCAGCAGTGATCAGCCCCTGACTCTTGCTGTGGAGAATGATGACTCTTTACCTGCTATTATCTGCTATGAGCAACTGGAGAGAGTGGGAGTGAAAGCATTTTGGCTGCTCCCCACTGACTGTTGGGAAGAGGAGTGTCTGAGAGCACAGGGTGAATCCTGTGAAAAAGGGAAATGCAGCTGGCTTATCCCAGTTCACCTCACTGTGCAGATGTGGATGCAGATGTAACAAAATGTTTGATCTCTGCCTCTCTTAGAGAATCTGTAGATTTCTGCTTACCTGAAACAGGCTGTGAAGCACTTGCTCACAGGCTTTTCCACTGGTTTGTCTGTTCTTAGCAACTGCGGATAGTTTAAAATGCATTCAAGTATGCATTTGAATTTGAGATGTGAAAAATATGGGAAAAAATTGGGAATATGCAGCACCGGAAGAGGAGTGGAATCAGTCAATACTGCTTTTAGAACAGAGCACACGCAGTCCTTACTAAGCTGGTTTTGCAGCACTTGGAAACTTGTTACTATCCTGACAGACTCCAAAATAGATCCTTCACATTTGCAGGATGGAAAAGGTGTAAAATCTCAGAATGAGGGTAAGAAAAAGACAATGTGTGAAAGAAAGAAGGATAAAAAAGAGAATGTTCTCCAGAATGCATATTTCATGTAAAAATCTGTATTTTATCAAATGAGAGAATTCTGTTAGCAATAAAGACTTAATCCACTTGATTACTAGATGCTAACTTTAGCATCTAAAGTTAGCACTGCTAACTTTAACATATTATCAATACTTTATTTAAGTATTGGGAAGTTTCAATAAATTGTAGTGCAAAGCACCATGTAAATAGAGCTTCTCAGGGCATCCATTTACTACTATCCTTGCACCAGTGACTCATTTGGTGTTGGGAGACAGTTACCAGTGCTGTATCCTAGGCAGTAGTATGCACTCATGAAATTTTAAAATCTATATTTATGACAGAATGAATCTTTACAGTAACAAATACGTATCTCACTTATTATCTCTTTTTTTGTATGTTTGGAGACCTTTGCAACTTTCTTGTTTTATTTTGAAAGTGAGATTTACATATTTGTTTCAACAAAACCCAGCACGATCAAAGATAGAAGATTCAATGGTAGAGATTGTAGGTCCATCAGTTTTACACAAGTATTTCTCCTTTTCTACCCATATTCATAGCAATTCACAGTTCAGACTGGATGTCAGGCTTCTATCTCAGTCTGTGTTTTTCCTCTGATACTGTTCAGTGTATTGCTATGATATAAATATATTGGGGGACTTAATAAAATAGTAACATCCATTTTTCTCAGTGTGGAAGTGCAAATTAATGGTTAAAGACAGAGATAATGAGCCACAATTCTCGGTTCTATTCTGGGCTCTGAGCTGACTCACTACATAATCTTACTCAAGTCATTTAAATTCAGGTGAAATAGGCTCCACTGAGCTGATAAGATAATGCAGGCTTCAGCCTTTCTTCCTTGGTGGATTTTTCTATACAATTCTGCCCCTCTGTAATCAACATAAATTTAATAATGTTTTGTTCCATAGGATCCTTTATATGTTTAATATATTTGTATATTTACCTTTAAATCCTTTATTGAATTTTTTTTTTTTCTGATAGAAGTAGGCTGGTAAATATTAGCCTGTTCTGTGGAGATGTGTTTTCTAAAATGATCCTCTTCTACACTCAGGCAGAATGACCTTTCAAAAAGCAGTGACACCCATAATTGCCCTTCAGTAGAGTTGCCACCTGGAGATCTGTCTCATTCTCAGATTCTGCAGTGAGCTAAGTGATGATTTGTGATACACAAGCCAGGCCACAGAATATTTGCTGTCCACTGGAAAATGTACCTCTGTCACTGATGTGTGAAAATGCAAGGGATCTTCGCTTTTAATTCCAGTATGTGAACTGGAAATCAAAACACTGACCAGTTTTGCCAATTAGATTTGTTTTTCAGCAATGCCCAGTTTACTGAGGAGAGTAAGAAACTACGTCTCAGGATGACTTCACATGACCACACATCCCAGCAGTGGGAATGGCAGCACCAAGCAGTGGTGATTCATTCCCCCGACGCTGAAATTGCCAACGTTCAGAGGAAAAGGATCACTTTTGAACAAAGAAATGTCTTATCCCACAGAGAGTACCGACATTATAGAGTTATTAATCAGGGCAGTCATTCTGAAAGTAGATTTAACTGCAAGATTTCATGTAGAGGAAAACCAGAACTACAGTAGGAAGTGATTGAGGGCTCAAAGTAGTGGATAGAATTGCATATTTTAAGGACTCCTTAAATGACACCTGGGGAAAGTTTCACTCTGTGCATGCCAATGAAATTGTTCCTGTTTCTGCGGTTCACAGTTTTCTTTGGATGCCAACTACCCAGTAAGGTAATTGCAGCTGGTTGTAAAACAGGAAGACAACCAGTTTAATTTACTCTGCTTTCCACTTCAATATCACCTCAGGCTGTTTCCTTGCTATATCTCATATGCAAAGCCAAGTCAGCCTCAGCATTAGTGAGATGGGAGACCTCAAAGGAAAACTGTCATTTGGCAGGTAACTATAGTGGTGATTTTTTGTTTTTTTTACCTGCTAGCACTCCTTTATACTCAATAGAGCAGCGTGAGCTGGGAGTTAAGTATTTCATAGCACTGAAGCAGTTATTGTCTTTATGAATCATAAAGCTGAGGTGCTATTCTCCTATGGCCATTGCAAAACAATTCAGATAATTTGGAACACCCTGGTTCAGCTTCCCTTCTTTTTTAAAAGTACCTGAAGTAGAGCAAGTCAAGTTCCTACCTTCTCATCTGGATGTTGTTGTATAGTTCAGCTGAGGAAAAAGTAGTTTTGCACAGATCAGAATGGTTGTTAAGTTTTAAGGGACATCTGGACTATAAAGATGAATTAGAAGTTGTATCAGGTAGCTGAAGGCCTTGTCCCATCTAGTTTTGAGTATCTCCAAAAGTGCAGGTTCCACAATCTCTCAGGATATCTCACTTTGTGGTTTGGCCACTTTGATGGTCAATGAGGTCATTCCTATCCCTTGGTCTGCAAATGCTCCAAGCAAAAGAGAGTTGCTTTACCTTTTCTCAAGTCTTATTTTCATGCTGCCTCTCACCTGCAGATGAAGTAAAGTGTAACTGCTTAGGCTTTAGGGACTTCCAGGTTAACAGCACTGAAGTTGTTTGGAGTCCAGCTAGACATGGTTTGCCTCTGTGAAAATTTTCAGGTGTCCAGAATATTAACTGAGTCAGTAAGGCAGGTGTTCAGTGGAGCCTGTCATCAGTGGGTCTGTAAGTTTCATGAAGACTTTGCTTCCCAGAATGGAAGGATGGAGAGTGTACTGAAAACAGATCCTTATTCTGATGAAAGTTACAACAGAACAGGGGCAAGCAGAAATTACAGAAATTATGAAACAAATTTGTGGAAGTTTAGAGGACTTGGCAGTGCAAATAAAGCTTTCAGAGGTGCACATTTAGGAAAGACATCCTGAAACTCATTTGTATTTATGAAATTGCAGGTTACACTGACCTGCTTTTCTGGTACTTCTTGAAAGGCATCTGATTTCACCATTTACTGATATCTTAGGAATTTCTTTTTACTTTCTTTATGTCTTTAAACCTGTAAAAAGTGTTGTGAAGCATAGTCATTTTGATTTGGTAGCTCTTTCAGCACCCATTCTGCACTGCGTATGTGTCTGCACAATGCAGAAAATAGTAGGTAATCAAGCATTTTATACTTTCTTAGACAATATCACGAAATGTTATTCACTTTAGAGTCTTTATGTACTTGGCTAGAATTTGTTTGGGCTTGGATATTATATTAGTTTCTGTTTCCTTAGGTGATGGAACTTGGGTAATGAAATTCTAACCTTGCATAAATGGGCATGATTTCTGCCAAGTATCTACAAGATGTGCATGTTAAAAGTGAAAAATTGTTCCAAATATGTCATGGTATTAATTTTTATTTAAAGTCAGAAATATTTCCTTCCTTAGTAATGTATATTATACTTGAAAGCTCCCATTTCATTTACCCCTATAAAATCCTGTGTCAAACAGTCTAAATTCATGGTGTGCTAGTTTCAGCAAGTCTGAAGCCAGTATTTTATTAACAATCATGACATTGATTGCTCAGGGAGAGGTTTTTATTTGATCTTAAAGGAATGTTCTTGTGATCAGTCCATGTTATCATGGAGCTCATTCTGTCTCCCACTGACATGGATATCTATTCCTCCTCTGATGTTATAGTGGAGATTGACATCTTCTAGCACTACATTTAATGAAAGAAAGACTTCAAAATTAAGATGTAACTACAGTTCTGCAATAATGCAGTTTCAAGCAGTCTTTCTTTCTCAGTGCATACATTTATAAAACTGAGGTTGTATCTGTGGGTACATCTTAGCTGGAAACTTCATAAACCATTTTCTGCAAGATTAAACAGGCAAGTTTTACTAATTTCAGCACCAGATTGTCATGTACTTGACATTTACCTGCTTTTCTGATTGACATTTTACTCCTAAACTCTGTTGCCTCTAACCCAACTCATTTAGACTAGCTATCTGTTAGAAATGTGTTTCAGGCTGGTCACTTATGGTACTGAGACTAAACACAACTTTTTCATTTTGTGTTATCTTCCTTCTGTGATTATGGAATAATAGATGCTGTATCCTCAGCTTCTTGGAAGATACGTGAGATTTCAGTAATCTTACTAAATTCTTCTGCTACATTTGTATTGATCCACAAATGAGATGCATTATGAAAGGAGTTAACTACTGAGAAATTCCTATTGGAATCAACTGCTGTACAACTGTTAATACTGAAGTTGTTTTTTATCTCCATGTTTTTATTCAGTCTTATTTCTGAGTGTATGCAGCATATTCCCTCTCCATAAATAATGATCAATTAACTTGAGAGATGGGAACACCTTCCTGACTTTCCCACTGGGGCCTCTTGCACTTCTAAACCTGCAGAAAGGAATCATTGGTAATCAGAAGATGTATATGCCCAGTTGTATAAAGGGAAAGACAGCCTAAATCTGTGTCTCAGTTTTTGCAGCAGCTGACAACTTGTTATTGTACATTAATTATGGCCTAGCTCACAGGAGGATCACAGAGATAATTTATGTGGAGAAAATTGTTACTGCTTTACTGAAAAAGGAATAAAAATCCCAGTTGTTTTAACTATAAAACTTTCTGTGCCTTGGTTTTCATCCTGGCTTTCTTGAAAATCTGTCTATATATGTGTGCACTTGATTTTCTCTAAGTGTATTGCTTTTACCTATCTACCTCTCATGGCATTTGTTAGCTCATGGTAAGGGCAACAAAACAAAGTGAAATTTCATTTGTTTTGCTGAATTCTTATTCAGAGCATTTTCAAATTCATTTTGCTGGTATGCTTTTGGGAAATTTCATGTTTGGAGAGAGTTAAACAGAGAGCTGAAACATTTATGGGTGCCTAAATTCAGTCAGTACAGAAGTTATGTAAAATGCATTTCAAATAGCACATTTACAAATAATGTTGGTTTGACATATTTTCTATAAAATGTCACATTCATTTTAACTGATATAATTCAAACAGGATTTCTGATCACAATGCAGCTACCTTTGTATTATTCAGTGGGATTTTTTTGGGTTTGTGTTTTTTTTTTAACTGGACAGCAAAAAAAGATACTTCTGTGGTTTTTTTCCAATGAAAATGTGTTATTTTTGAGGTTAGGGATATCTTTATCATATTCCTTACAGACTACCTCATAACTTCTTTTCATACAAAGATATTCTGCTATTTTTCCAACTGATCAGTTATTTTATGAGGAAAAAATAATGCTCAGTTTGTAATAATGACACTTGGGGACATGGTTTACTGGTGGATAGTGCTAGATTTATGGTTGGACTCAAGGATCTTAAAGGTCTTTTCCAGCCTAAGTGATGCTATGATCCTCTATGTTCATGACCGTGGTCATTACTTTCATTATACTTCATTTGCAAATAGGCAAATGTATCTGGGGTTGTTAAGGGGCGGCAAACAGCTGAGGAACAGTGGTGTTCCCTTTAATTTTGTGAAAAAAATTGGTAGAAGTAAAGCATAGAGAGTGCTCCTTTGGGGGAAGAAAGGCCTTGACTTTTTTTATTTTTAATGGAAATGATATTAGCATAAGACACTGATATTTAGAACAAATGCGCTTTGGGATTTCCTTCTTTTTTGAAGGCAGGAAGGAAAATTCATTCCCATTTGTGCTTTCTCTTTCATTCCTATACAAAACAAAAATTTTCTCTTTTCCTAATTTTTTCATTTTTTATTAACTTTTTTTTCGTGTTCCCATTATTTTCTAATTATTTCTTCTTCTTTGAGATATTATTAATCCTCAGTATCAGAATATGTTACTTTGTGTTGCTGGATGCCACTATTTGACATTTATCTCAACATGTCTTTATTTCCTTACTCCAATGAGTGTTAAAAATTTTTTAAAATCTGACAAACATCTTAAATGTCTAAATGGTACATTTATTGTAGGGTACACTGAAATGCCAGCATCACAGCAAAAAGGGATTAAAACAAGTCTTTTGATGACTGAAGTGAGAAAAAGAGAAATATACCCGCTGTTTACTTGCTTTTGCTGTGGAGTCTGTGGTATTAGACAGAGGATATGAATTTTATTTGTTGTGTCATTATTTAAATATGCAGTTATTTCAGAAACAAGTATACATCTTTATATGAAAGCTTAGTTAAATAAATGCTTTGCAATACCTGCTGTCTTCAGGATGTTGAGTGGCTGGTGACTCATAGTTATCTAATTTCACTGTTATTTTCTAAACCTAATTCTGTCTTGTGCTTTGTGTATTGAAGTCCATGTCTAGGCCCCTTCGCTGATTCCATGTGATTCTTTCCATATTCAGCAACCTTGCTTTTACTTTCCTTTTTAGGAGCTTTTAAGATTGACAGGTACTTGCAATTATTAGTTGCAAGTCCAAAGACTAATATCTGTTCACTTCATTTCTAAATCCTGAAGACTAAGATTTTAAAATTTTTTTTGTAGTTGTACAAGGAAATGTTGTCTCAAATCCTTTAACTTCATCTCTCTCACTAGTAAAACATTCTAATAATAAAAGTGCCTTTTTAGCAAATTGCTTGTTGGCAAAATGCTCACATTGGGCATGTTTAACCAGAGTTTCTCTCAAAGAGATTTAGGAAGTTCTTAAAACAACTGAAATTACTTTCTCAACCAATACTTGGGTGGATCACTGTACCCTGGCAGTTGTCTGCTCTGGCATGATTCTGAATATCTATGGTTACCTCATTGGTGCAGTAGGCAGAATGAATTGTTACTTGGCAGGGTGCTTCAGAAAATGTTATATGTAGTCAAAACTGTGCAGACCTGATAGATTCTTATTTCAGTCAGAGTTACTGTGGATGATTTGTTTTTACCTACATCTCCTGCTTTGCTAAGTATTCAGGAACAAATTGTGTTCATTTAGTGAAACTGTCTCAGATTACTGATATTTTGGGATAAGGCCAATAGTGTGAGGTTGGACAAGGCCAGGTGCTGGGTCCTGCACTTGGGTCACAACAACCTCACGCAGTGCTGCAGCCTTGGGAAGAGTGGCTGGAAAGCTGCCCAGTGGAAAAGGATCTGGGAGTGTTGGATGACAGCAGCCAAAGGTGAGCCAGTGTGTGCCCAGGTGGCCAAGAAGGCCAAGGGCATCCTGGCCTGTACCAGCAACAGTGAGGCCAGCAGGACCAGGGCAGGGATTGTCCCCCCCCTTGGCACTGGTGAAGCCACACCTTGTATGCTGTGTCCAGTTTTGGGTGCCTCACTGTAAGAATGACATTGAGGTGCTGGAGCGTGTCCAGAGAAGGGAAATGGAGCTGGTGAAGGGTCTGGAGCACAAGTCCTATGAGGAGCAGCTGAGGGTGCTGGGGATATTTATTGTGAAGGAAGGGAGGCTCAGAGAGGACCCTCTCTCTCTCTCTACAAGTACCTGACAAGAGGTTGTAGAAAGGTGGGCTTCAGTGTCTCTTCCTCCATGTAAGCAATGGGATCAGAGGAAATGGCCTCAAGTAGTGCAAAGGAAGGCTTGGACTGGCTTTAAAGAAAGGGTTGTCAAATATTGGAACAACCCATCCAGGGAAGTTGTGAAATAGACATCGCTGGAGGTATTTTAAAGATATGTGATACCTGGGGACTTGGTTTAGTGGTGGAGCAGCATTGTTAGGTTGACATGTGGACTTGATGATTTTAGGTATCTTTTATAATCTAAAAAAACCTATTATTCTCTATGTACTTGTTCTTTAAAATGAAATTTCGTCAATCAAAACTCTTTTGTTCTCTTCAGCTAAATTTATATTTATTTGTTTGGTTTTTTTTTTCTCCTTGGCAGCCTAAAGCATCACAAGGGCCATATTGTTCAGGATTTCAGAGAGCAATCGTTTATCTTTGTGGATACAAGTAAACGGACAATGGTGTCCCGACCATCTGCTCAAGCTGCTTGAGAACAGTCTTCTGTGCAAATGGCATGAAAGGTAATTTAACCTCAGAAGGTGCCCACAGAGCTCCAGTTCTGTTTACCATTGTGTCTTTGCCAGTCTAAAAATAAATCATGCTGAACAAAAACATCCTTTTTTCTTTCCCAATTTAAAGAACAGATCATCATCAGAGCTAATTTCAGCTAATTTCACCACAAGGGGTTGTTTTTCCTTTCTAGTATTTTTTTTAAGTAGCAGATAGGTTTCCTGGGATAAATGGTATCTGTCTTATAATTGTGTTTGTTGCTGTAGGAGACTGTTGTTTTCCAGAGTACAAAATAGAATATAATCATGGAGTGGTATTCAGTGCTGAGTGATACACATTTTCAACATATCACCTCTAATTCTGGCATGAACCCTTGTTATTTTGTTTTGCCAGCCACTGTGTTTAATTGAGGAAGGCAGCTCTGCTAGTAAGCAAGTTTTTATTTGCAGAGAGGTATTCTGTTCTGAAAATGATGAATGCCTCTTCTGGATGCCTCCTTTCAAAGCCTCACTTGAAGTAGTTTCAGTCTCTGGTCCCAGTGAAACTGAGAAAAGATTTGAAGTTTCACTGCCAGTAAAAAAATCGTGTGTTTGTGTGTGTGTGTGTGTATTTATATATGTTTTAAATAGCCAAATGAGGGAAAACCAGTTCATGTCTCAAATTCAATACCTATTTTAGGCTAGAAAAGAAGGTCTTGATGTTCATCTCACTGTCAATGGCTTTGCAGTTCCTACTGGCTGTAGTGGTTACTCTCGGGACTAGCAGCTTCTGGGTGCTGCCCCACAGCTTGAAGCTCTGCATTATCTTCTGCCATGTGCTGTTCTGTTTTCTTCTGTTCACTGCTACAAGTAAAGGAGTTTTTAGCTCCTTTGTGCCCTCTTTGTTCTGCATTTTCCTGCCTTGTGGTAGGTCAGACTGGTCCATGATGTGAGACTGTTTACTGGCAAAGTCTGGAGGTCAGATTAGACCTTGTAGAGCATGTTCTCTGGGATGCTGTGGCGGCTCAGTCATCTTGCATGCTGCTGTGGGTGGAGAAGTCAAAAATGCATTTTCCTGGCTGCTTTGTCAGATAACTTGTTCTGAGGGCACGTGGGAATGCCAACAGGAGAAAGGTAGATAAAATCTGTATTCAAGAATCAAACTGGGATTAAACTAAAAATGATGACTATGTCTTTGAGAACAGAAGTGTGTCTTATCTTGTTTCATTGCTTTTTTAGCTACACTGGTTTAGTTTACCTAATAAAATACAGTGTCTTGCTGAAAAAAAAAAAAACAACCACACTTTCTGGACATAAAAATGGACCAGATTCTTGATTTAATTTCTAAAGAGTATCCAGTCTTGATGGTGGCAAGCTTTTTCTCCAACTTAACAACATAAGCTGGATTCATACTTTTCTTGGACATTTTCACTTGGATTTATTTTTTTAAGCAGAAGAGGTGGAACATGACAGATTTGAAAATGTTTTATATAGCTTTCAACAAGAAGCAATTTATAGCAACTTGAAGTTACATAACTTCTAACTCCACTTTTTTTCATGGCATGATTTAGCTAGATCTGGTACTTTCACAATAATTCAAAGGAATATGCAATCAGTCAATCCATCTTATCTATTTTAAGCATTTCCAAGGAACCATCGCTGTAGTTTCTACATTCTAAATCTGAATACAAGTGACAGTTCGCCATAAACAAGTATTTTGCAAAATAAAAAAAGAAAAATGGCTTTATTATTTTATGAAATTAAGCCTTCCTCTAATGAATGGATCCCACAGTATTACTAATGCTTTTCACTACACAATTAGTATTAATTTATGCTTTAGGTAAAAATTTACATTAGGAAAAACTGTGTTTTTCATAGGAAGATGATGAGATTCTTCTCCAGCAATGGCTAACTTATAGATTAGTTAGACCCTCACAATTATCAGAAAGACAATGAAGTATTACCTTTCATTAATTATATTGGCCTAGATACATGACAAATGGACACAACAAAATTTTTCACAGGGAAATATTTAAGGTAATTTAGGAATTCGTTCAGATGGCTTCAGAATACTTGTAGCCAGAGGTAGTTTGGATTCTCTTATAAAGTAGTTTATTCAAACCATTTTGCAATATTGTTGAAATGAATCGTTGCACTTTTAATCAATTGTATAATTCATGAACATTCTTTTAAAGGAATTTAATCAAAGCAGCATATGAATACTTTCACAATGCTGTACCTTCAGTAGTATCAAAGCAATCCTTCAACCTCAGCTTGCACCTCTGTGTAGTTTGGGTGTTTGTGTTTTGCATCATTTGATCCGAAAAGAAGCCATAAGGTTCTGTAGGGCAGGATTAGGCATCTGTCTGGGATATAAGGGTTGTCCTGCTGAGAAAAACAGAGTAAATTGAGATAAACATTAGGAGAAGTACAAGTCAATCAAAAGCTAGAAAACCAAAAAAAAAAAACACACAGAAAACCAGAAAATAAAGCCAACAATAACAAAATGGGACTGGCAGAAAGAACAGCCTGTGTCTCAGGAATATTTTCTGCTTCTGCCAACATTATCATATTTACTTAAAATCCTAGAATGTTCATTCCTTGTTTAAACTTCTTCCACATCTGCAGGGTAGATTTCAGTACTATTAGTGTACTTTTTCAAAGCACATGGAAATTTTACTGGAAAAAATAAGAGAAGCGTTAATAGAAGTTATTGAATTTACCTGGAGCTTTTTTAAGGTCAAGGGCTGTGACTGTAATTCAAAGCTACAAGAGATGAAAATCCCTGCTACTCTCAAAAGAAAGAATTCTAGAAGGCCCTTTTAGTTTCCCTTGAATTATGGAAACCCCGAATATTTCAGAAATCATTTATCTTCTGTTTCTCAAAAGGTAAATGGTAGTTCTCTATGTTATTTTTGACATTTTACTGAGCAACATAGCATTATTAGATTCACAGAAAGAAGGAATTAGAGATTATGTAGGATTTAACTTCTACCTCTCATCTCTTCTACCTCACAGACCATATTTGGCCTTCATTTGTTGTCACACTTTAATTAGTAGTCTTTCCTTAGATGAAGTGGTCAGAGATAAGGAAGCTTGAGACATCCATGTGTACTCTCTCATGTGGAACTTGTATCAGAAATATGTATATGACTAAAGGCCTGAGATAAAATGTGAAGAAGCTGCTTCCCAATATATGGTGATACCATTTCATGGTTCTCACCCGTACCACATAGCACTGACATTTAGTTTAATGAGCTGTAATTGTCTGCTTCCATGATCTTAAGCTGTGGCTGGGTTTTAGTTTGTAATGAGGACACTTCATTGCAAGCGTATGTTGGTGTCTAAAAGCTTGCTAGGTGTCTAGATTCTCATATAATCAATGTACTACAGGTTTTCATGGTAGTCAGGCCCAAAGAATGATTCACATATCCATCTCCTACAGGTTCAAATGACTGACACTTTTGTATGCTCTAGGATCATTCGACTTGAGACATCCATGTGGAATAGATAAATATGCCACAGGACCTGTAGGAGACTTGCAGCCTCCAAATGGGCTTTTGGAGCCAGGAAGAAATGTTCCAAGGTATCTCTGAGGCCAACTGAACTGGGCCTTAGCTGTCTAGGTGACAGCAAATTTAGAATGTCTTTCTTGCATGTAGACAACAGATGCTGGGTGTGTTAATCTGAAACTGAACTCCATGATATGTAACAGTGCCTTTATTGGATTTCCTGCAAACAGCCTCACTGACGTGAGACTCATGCAGAGAACTAATGAGATTGAGGAAAGTCATCCAGGTTTTTTCTGGTTTGCTCTGGTCCTTTATGAGAATCTGGCATTATTATACTATACCATACCAAAGAGAACTTTTTCAAGAGTGGATCCATGAAAATTTGGCTTGAAACTGCTGCCAGTGTAAACATGCTGGTAAATTAGAGGTGCAGAGGCAGAAACTCAGATTAACGACCATGAGTTGAAACAGCAGGTTTAGAATGGATAGAAGGAGGAGCATTCTCACTCGGAGGACAGCCAGGCATTGGGTTGCTCAGAGATCCTGTGCTGGTTCTGCTCTCTGAAGTGTTCAAGACCCAGCTGGACAAAGCCCCAGGCACCCAAGCCTGGTCTCACAGCTGAGCCTGCTCGGAGCAGGAGCTTGAACTACAAATGGCCTGATGTCCATTCCTACCTGAATTTTCCTATGATCTCAAGATACAGTATTTCAAGAAGTGAAGCCAGTAGCTTTTCTGTTCAAGCCCAATTAGACAAAGATAGGAAAAATATTTCTCTTAATGGAAGGTGCAATTATAATCATTTTCCTTTTCTTGTGTGAACAAGTGGCCCCAGAATTAATTGAATTTGTCCTGTTGTTGTATAAAAAAGTGCTGGGAATTAAAATGGTTTGTGAATTTTTTTTTTGTTACAACCAGCACTAAAAAGTTGCAAAGGCACAGAAAAACAATAATAATAATAAAAAAGCAAACCAAATCAGCAGAAGGACTTAGGGTGGGTTTTGGGAATCTTTTGTTTATTGGTTTTGGATTTTAATATTATGTCTTTTTTGGTGTGAAAAGGTGAGAATATTTTTATGAAAATTGAATCCAAACTCTTTATAAATGAAACATTACAAACACACAGACAGGAGAAAAAGTCACAGTTTGACTTGCAATTAGAAATCTAATTTTCCCAAAATAAGGAAAACACAGGGAAAAAAAATTTCAAGTCAACCTAGAACATTTTTTCTCTTCTTTCCTCATCTCAGTGGAGCAAAAATCTCCCCATATATTTAAGGAAACATTTAAATAGGCTTTATTAACTCCCTAAATAAAACCATACTGTACTTCTTTAATCACAAGATGCATATTGCAGATGAATTGGCACATATTGCTAGCTTTCTCTATGCAAAAAATAATTACTTATTTTTGAATTATGACATATTTTGAATTATATCGCATAGAATGAGAGCTGCATTAATGAATTAAATTTTGCCTTTGCCACTATTATAGGCTGGTAAAAGTGAAAAGGAATGTAGGAAATCTCAGTTCCTTAACTAGTGAGCAAAAATAAAGGATGTTGCAAAAGTATTCAAAATTATACATAAATAGAAAACCTTTATTATAACAATGTTTCAGATAAAAAATGTGGGTTCAAATAAAAAATATTTTGAAAATAAAGTAGTAAAGTGTATTTATCACAGCACAGTAATAAAATCAACAGTAGATTTGATGTATTTTGTATGAATTCAAAGTGCCATGTTTGAGCAGGATCTGGAATGCAGGAAAGGTGATCTTTGTGTTTTAGTGTTGCATACTCGAGTAGAGAGGTAGCTCTGAGAGTTTCAATTTTGATTGCTTCTATCTATAACCAGAGCTCCTGTAGCACTGAGCTGGTGACCTCCTTCCTGAAAAAGCCTGACATATGCCATAGGTGGGGTGCTGGAGCTTGTGTTGCCTCAACAGCTTCAACAGCCACGGACAATTTAGGGTGTGCTCATAATGATACAGTACTCTTCCTACAACTGAGAAAAAGCAAAATTCTAGTGGAGTGTAACCACTCCATAGGCATTAAATAGCTACCAAAGGAACTTTGTTGCATCAAAAAGTTCAAAGGTGCCTGCAAGAACTTATTTTCAGTGATACATTCAGGAAAATACAGATGAGTTAATGTCAGAATGAGCTTTTTAAAGTCATTGGCCACGTCCCAAAATTTTTTCACACTTTTTCACACTATCAACAGTCCTTTAATTGTTCTAACACCGTCTTATGCTAGTTTCTGAGAAGTGTACCCCTGAAGTTCATGAACAGTTGATTATAGTAGTGTCATTATTTCAGAATTTCTGCCTTTTGTAGTAAAGTATGTTGTGCAAAATTTGTGATCACTAAAACTTTATAAGAAGATGTATTTTATCTCACTGGTTTAATATCCAACTCCCATGCCCTCAAGCATGGTTTTTTTCTCTTCTATCTGTTCTATTTTCAAGCTACCTACTGTGAAGTTTGTTCTGCTTGAACTTTGAGCTGATCAAATATGTTGTCAGTAGCATAAAGTTGGATAAATATACACATCATTATATTGGTTCTGGAGAATGCATGCATGCATAAGATGTTTCACACAAAAATATTTTAATAAAAAATTGAATTCTTTGGTGATATTTTCATCTTGTCTGCTGAAAAGGGTGATCCATTTAACTATTTCTAATTTTGAAGTGTTTAGTTATACACATTCATTAGTTCTACCTGGGGGGTTTTATTTATGTTAACATATACATATGTATTAATATATACAGAAATAAAATCTTGATTTCTGTTTTATTTTTTTCTCTACTGCATCTTTTACCTACTGTTCAATTTCTTTTACTCTAAGGCATTTTGAAAATTGCTTGAAGTGTTCTGCAATAGAAACACTGCTACATTTCTCAGATATTTGCAGGCACATTTATTTGCAGGCACATTACCTTTTAGGACTATGTGGTCCATCTTCACAGATGTAGAAATTAGTATGTTTAAAAAAAAATGAGTAGTAGTTTTTTGGAGTTTGTTTTTTATGTAGTTTTTCTTTCAAGTAGGCTAACACTTGTCAGCTGCTACTATGCTGCCTAGAAAAGATATCATCCTAACAAGAGTGGTATTATAAGCGTGTATTTTGAAATGTAGTTTGAATATTTTGATGTTTAAAAGCATTGATGCCTGTAAATAAGTAATAATTTTATTAGTAGTTGAATCAAGTTTTATCCACCAAAGAGTCTTAGATACAACATTTGGATGTTATTTTGCTCTGCAAGATGTGTGTGCATCTTTTTTTTGTATGACACATCTTGGAAAGTGCGGCATTTCACCATTGAAAGTGGTATGGCAAAGTGAATAAGACTTATTTTTGTGCTGTAATAATTAAAATTATTATTATTAATAATTAATTATTAAATCAATATCAGAATTCTCTTTTGCAGAGCTCTAAATTACAGCCAGTACTTTCCAAAGGAGAGGGATTACCTCCAATACATGATTAACTTTTGAAGTGAAAAGAATGTGGGGGTTCCATGATTAAGCCTTGGCAAATCTCACAGTCTGAAAGGAGCATGGTGCTTTCATGCTTCTTCATAAATAAGACACTGTATTTTTGCAGTGTTTACTTGCAAATTTGGAATTGAAATGGACACAATGTCTTCCACTTCAAAACCTATTGATTTGGCAGGTGTTACTTGGGGGAATACCAGCATTTTAATATTCTTTCAGTGTTCTTCTATTTCAGCACTTTAAATCGAGTCATTAAATATTTCTGATGGTTCTAAATTTTTAGAAGAAAAATAGTTCAGCCAAGTCAGTAAATCATTTTGTCATTAGGAGGGGTGATGCCTTGAAAGATAGTAAGGTGATGAGATTTATTCTTGCTGCATGTGAAAAAATTACATTTGCAACATGATAGATCACCTCTGGAATTAAATCTTCTTTTGAATCGGCCATCAGTGCATAAAGCAATGAAATTACAAAAAGCAATATAAGTATCGGAATGTTAAAATTATAGTAATTCATAGCTTTAATCTTTAAGTAACATTTAGACTACACTACTAAAAGAAGAAAGGACAGAATGTGCATGGGAATGCATGAGTGAGAAGTACAAGGGATTTCAGGGCATTACGCAATAAAGGAGGTTGATATTAAATAATGTTGGTATTGTTGAAAGCTACAATATGCTAATGGTCTTTAGAAAGCTTGAATTGAATTATTTAGTGATTTTACCACGCTGATGGAATATTATCCGTTTCATTAACTCTATCCGTTGCAAATGGGATATCTCTTTTCTAGGCAGCTTTAGTGCAATAGGTGACCACTAAAAAGTCAAAGAAACTAATCCAGCCATATATAAAGTAAGGGAGGAGGGGTTTGACAGTAATTTTTTACATGAATAGTAATTGATAGAGATGTTTTTCCTGTGATGTGGGTTTTTTTCAGCTTAGAGAACTTCAGAGGACAGCAGCATGTATCTAATTAAACACAGCAATGGTCAATGGACAGTTCTGTATCTTCTACTCCTTGTTTCATTACAGGACAAATATGCTATGGAATTGGCTTCTCCAAGGCACCTCAGAATGTTTGAACTTAAGTCTGATTGGAGCTTCCATTCTGTAGGGTCAGTTTGTTCGGGTGGTTCTTCCAGAGAAGCAGTTTGCAATTGCAGGAGCACCATGTTTCTGGATCTAGGATCTTATTTGACATTTCCAGCTAACATAAGTCACTATGTGGAACTTTCATTTTTATAGGTGAATAGACTGCTTGCTCTGTGTTTCAAGTATAAATTTTATGAAAATAAATTTTCATAAAAGTTAAGATGAACTCTTACATTTACTAACATCACAGGGAAAAGTGTTTGGTCATATCTAAAGCAGAATTAGTATATACATAAATTACAGTTATTAAGTTAAAATAGTAAGAATCTAATGTTACTAGAGGATTGTCTATATTAAAGGCACTTCATAAATATTCAAGGTTTATTTTACACAATTACTATTCTTGCATCCAGCTACGATTTCTGTAGTTCTTAAGTGAAGTCACCCCAGCTGTCTCATCACATATATTAATGAAACATAATATATCTACATGTTTCAGCATTGACAGTGAAGGGAATCTAATGAGCTAACAGGAATTGAAAGGAGATTAACAGGTCTGTATTATGTTCAGTAGTACTTAAGTAGGCTTTTCCTCTCCTTTTATTTATTTATTCCAAACAACCTCACTTCTGAGACTGACCTCTGCTGGAAGCTTTATCTTTTTTAACAAATGTATCATCAGAGATGTTTTAATTGTATAAACTCACTACCTAGGCAGCAAAATTAGTTTGGACCTTAACTGTACATTGACAGTAAAGCTCAAACTCTTGAAAAGCACTGAAGGTTTCTGGGAGGAAGGTGTTCCTAACCATACTAAAAACACTGGGGTGCCAAAAACTTGAAGGCTGTAAGGCAAACTGGAATTTGGTCATTTAATTTCCACTAATCACACAGGAACTCAGGGGGACAGGTGGCCTCTGTCTTTGAAATACACTGAGATTCACACTTCTATCCAATATGTGTCTCTCTAAGAATAATTATTTTCAAATTAAATACCTTTTGATTAGAAGTGGCCAAGTCATTGAAACACTCTGAGCAGTTCTATTCTTGGTTTAATAGGCCCCTAAATTTTGTTGATAAACATTTGTTTAGATTTTAGGTCTGTCTCTGGTATATACTTAGTTAGATGCAGTATTTTTATGTGTTTTATGAGACACTACATTTATTTCAGAAAAGATGAGTCAAGGTTGTGAGAAATTTGCAGTCCACTTTTAGTTGTAGGTTATTATTAAAAATTCTGATACTTTAATGTAACTTATCAAAATTCTTAAAGTTTGAAATAAGTTTAAAAAGTATTGGAACAGTTTACAATTTCAAAACTAATTAATATTGGAGGAGTGACCTGTATATATGCAGCACATAGCTGAAATCTTGAGTTTAAAAGAGCGTGTCATCTTAAAAAATTTTGCACCTTGAATTTCTAACATAGTTATGAACAGAGAAACTATGGATGGTACTTGTAATTTGTGCCTGCTATTCAAAACATGGGTCTTTTATGTAGAGGCTGAATTTGGCTGCTAATTTGGCTACTATTCTGTGGCACCATAAACTGTGGCCAGTTTCTCCCTAAACTTTTTTTCTGGATGAGCACTTGGCACCGAGCACAGTCATTGGCCATTTGGTCATTCTTAGGATTCTTTGCTTCTCCTGGTTCACAGCACCTGTGTGGCTTTGCAGCAGTAAGATGGGAAGGGAGTTTGGGGGAGGAAAGCAAACAGTTACTGAGGGTGAAGCAGAATTATGAAAATCACATGAAGAAATAAAGATGTTCTTCATGCCATATATGAATATGTATTATAATCTTAATAAATAACCCCATCCTCTCTGTAATGCATGATGATAGAGAATAATCTTTCATTTTTTTCTGATGACTAGACATTTCACTCTTCAGAAGAAATATGAACAGTAAAAGTGGCTGTTCCTGTCTTCTCACATCAGCAGATAGTATTTTGGCCATGAACTAATATACTGTGGATGTCTTGAACTATGCAAAGCATAGTTTGCCTTCTTAGTGTCTGCAAGGTAGTTGCAAATTGTATGTTATGAATTTGTGGGTAACTCTTGAAAACATTAGCTAAATACAAAATATATAATGTACAATGCACATGTATAATTTCCAAAGAAATATCTGATATATAAAATTCTTAATTTTACTAAATTAAACTCCATTATTTTCTATTCCGCTGGATTCTGCAGTGGTATTGCTTATTATCTGATTACAGCAAAAGTGCTTTTACTGACTTCCTAACATGTGTTTAAATAAATTTTAAGATGTTAAACGTATGCACTGTATATTACTTCAGTTAGCTGTGGTTAACCCCTAAAAAATAATACTTAAGAAACCATTGCGGTCCTTTTAATTGCTTCAGGATGTATTTGGGTTTTTTTTTTTGTGATACTGACATTGTGGAAAAGGAAAAAAGTGTTAACTGGACTAAAATATAGTGCTAGAAATTCTTTTAAGTATTGATCAATTTTTCTTCAGCCACCTTCCTGTTCAAAGAATAAATGTCAGAAATAAGCATTTTCTTTTCTAATGAAACTTGCATCCAGCCATGTATTTTGTGGTGGTTTGCACTAGAAATTTTTATAGTCTTAGCTATAGTCGTAGCTGTGCAATTCCTAGTGTGGGTAGAGGTAATTAAAAAAGAGAGGCGGTATTACTTTGAACAGGTGAAGATGATGAAACTCTGGACTTGTAGACTGAAATATGAGCATGAAATATGTTTCTTTTATTTTGCTGTTGGCTGATAAAACTCAGCTTAACTTGTCTCTGATCACATGACAGTTGTCTCTATTTGTCCTCAGACTGGCACATGTAAGTCCTTTTAAGGATATGAAATGATTCAGATAAAGAAAATAAATGTAGTTTTATTAGGTATTTGCAATAAGATTTTGCTGGTAGCCATTGAGAAGTTTGTTTAATCTGTGAAATTAATTATACACATCTCACCTTTACAATCTTAGATTTTTTCCATATTCCTCTTAAAGAAGTTGGACTTTTTTTTCTGTCATATTTGTTAGCTTTGTTGTGCATTTTTAATATAACATCGTCTGAGATCTGTTGTGTATTCCTCTAGGACAAAACTCTTTAAACTGTTTCTGACTGTTTGCATCTTAGTTCATATCTGGGTTAGCCACAAGTGAGTCTTTTATTTTTTTTACCAAAATTTGCAGATTTGTTTTGATGTTGACTTCCATTGCAGTGGTCTTACTCACCCAGTCAGTGCTGATCATTTTAGAAGCAGCCTGGCATCCCCTAGAAAGTAGGGACTGTGTAATGAATGTTTCCATTGCAGCCTCCTTCACTACCTGTCGCTTATTTATGAGCAAGTAATGCAGCAGAAAATCAGTGAGCATAAATAACATGTTACAGAGAACATACTTAAAATTAGGATCTGGACTGCCTCTACTGCCTCTGTATTTTTGGGAGTCATCTTCACATTTATTACACTGCATGCCACTAGAATTCCATCTCAAGAGCCTGAGGCTGAATTTTGGAATTAATATTGATTTACTGGGGTGCCTCACATCTTTCTTGATAATGTGTATGCTGGTAACGCCTCCTCAATAATTTAGAGTGCTCCATTGCTGCTCTGTCAAACTGCACAGTTCTTCTAGAAAACTGAATTGCATTTGAGCATCTGCTGTGGTCAACCTCAGATTATTTCTACACATTTTCCTAGCTTTCAGCATATTTTAATGTGATATTCACTAGAAATTAGCAATGCTAAACAATTAATCTCACAGAAGAAAAAATGCCCTAAGAAAGAGTATAAAATGCCCAGATTGATCATGACAGCAGAAATCGATCCTACTGAATTATTATGGGAAGTCCTTGTTTATCATGTTGAAAAAAGATTGAGTCTTTTTCCAAGCTTCTGTACATGCATATCATACACTCAGACTGTTCTCTACAGTAAAACGTGATAAGCTTGAGTGATAACTGATTTCCTTTTGTTCCTTCCAGGAACAACAGGGTAGTAAATAGCCCTGTGAAATGGGAAATCTGGGCAATGTGTCATTAAAAAGAAGACAACTGCTGCATTGAAGTAATTGTTGGCATTAGCCAGAAACTGTTTCATATTTCTGGTATAACTGGGTCTGTCAAAGAGCAGTTTGAAACCCCAAATCATAAGTATTTTATGAGTTACACAGTCCTGCCAAACTTCTGTGAACTGGCAGTTTCTAAAAGAGTTTTGTCTCAATTTCACATTTTGTAAAATTTTCCCATGTAGACTTATAGAGGAACTTGGAGAAGTAGAAAATCTGGAGGATCAAAACCTGCTTTCTTCCTTTCTCAGAAAATGTATATGTTTATCAAAGGTGTACAACACTTGTCTTAATGTTTATGCAAAACTGGATCCTTCTCTGCTATTGAAACATTTGTGTTGATCATGGACATCTTTCTGACAGGAAGAGAATGTGAGGCTCTGTGGAGATTAGAATCTCCCAGAGCAGCCTTTCTTTAACCATTAAAGACTTGCATGGACAGCACAATGACAAGTATGAACCAGTTAAGTCATTCTGTGACTGATTTACCAAAAGTCAACCAAATCCCATGTGACACCCAAGAGGAGCATAAGGTCTGCTCTGCACTCTGCCTCTGTGTACATTGTCTTTTGACACAATATACAAGTACCCAAGTGTGATTCTTCATCCCCAGGAGCATAGTGGGGAGGAGAACTGGGGTTGTTTCACTGCCCCTGCTTTATACTGAATTTTTTTTCCCTGGCCAGAGTATTCCTAATTGCTGGATAATTTAATTCAAGGCAGTTTTACTGCTTGAGCATCACAGAGTGGCCTCAGCAGTACCCGGGAGACACTGTTGTGTAGAACAATGCTTTCTCCACTAATGGACCAGAACAACCTAGGCCACTCAAACTTCCTGAGCAAACATCTCCTGAGTATTAACAGTTCCTATTTATCTGCTAATGGATAAATTAAGTTATGCAGAAACATGAATATCACAGAATCCCACAGCACTCTGTGGTACAGGCATCTTCTCTTGCAGTGTGTCATTTGCATACTTCGTCCTATTGCTTTTAACCAGGTCTTATGGGAAAAGGAAATAAAAATACAGGATGGCTTTTCTTAGCATAATTTATATAGATAAAAGAATAAAATTTTAGCAGGTCTTCACAAAGAAAAGTGAAAAACTTTGACAGATTTTCCACTTCTGAATTCTCTGGCCAAGGTAAAAGAAAGCTGACTACATGGTGGATGCTTTCTAAGTGCTGAGTGTGGTTTTAACATGAGCTTCATCAGTAGCTGATGTTCTTTCTGTGTCATTCATACCTGATTGTAAGTATCACAAATATCTGTTACTTTATCATTCTGAGTCTAATGCACTGATTTTTTTTTCATTGATATACATGGTTCTGAAACAAAATTCTAGTGTAAAGCTATCAGCTTTATTAGGCCACATAAGTTTTCATATAACATGATGATAAAACTGCACAGGAGCTTTGGAGAATATGTTTGTTTACTTTTTCTGCATTTAATACCTTGGTAAGTGATACTAAGCATAGCTAAGAGCTCAAATAAAATAAAAGCTATCTGTATATATTCTTGCAGATGCCTTTTCCATTTCCTGCCGGTCTGTTACTTGGATGTCCTGGTTTCGGTGTAACAGAGTCGATTTTGGTTTTTGTAGCGGTTACAGTGCTATGGGTTTGGATTTATATAATAATGATGTTACTAACACATTGTTTTTAAGTAGTACCGACACCTAGTCAAGGGCTTTTGAGTATCTCGTGCTCTTCTAGGGAGGAGTTGCACAATAACCTGGGAGGGAACACAGCCAGGACAGCTGAGCCAACCTTCAAAAGAGGTGTTCCATGCCGCAGAATATTGTGCCCTGTATTCAAACTGGGGGGAGTTGGCCAGAAGCCACTCACTGTGGTTCAGGAATGTGATTAACCTTAGTCAGTGGGTGGTGAGCAACTGTATTGTGCGTCACATATTATCTTTGGGTTTAGTTACTTTCTCCCCCTCTTCTTATTGTTAAAATTCTCATTAGTGCTGTTTTTGGTAGTAGTGTAATATTATATTAGTATAATGGTATCCTTATTAGTAAATTATTGTTACTATTATTGTTATTATTAATATTATATTTTATTATTTTTTCTTATCTAACCCCTGAGATTTAGATTTTGTTTCAAATTCTCCTCCCCACCCGGGGGTGTGATATGGGGGAGTGAGCAACTGGCTGTGTGGTGCTTAGTGGCCAGCCAGGGTGAAGTCAGAGCACTCATCTTCCTTTCAAAATCCCACCAGGAGTGGGTAACACTGCAGGTACCACAGAGCAGCTCCTGTGAGTTGGAAGGACTTATTCTTCTGCTTCAGCTGAGTGTCCCCCTGAACACTAAAGGTTCCAACTTCAAGAAAGCTTTCTTTTATGATTGACTATGCAGGATTATATAATCTGCATTAGATAGGTTTTAGTCTTCTCACTGCTTCTGTATTCAATGTGCATTATTCTCACCACAGAAGAGCACTCCTGTCTTCATTTTCTTTGCCAGTCTTTCCAGCTTGGTGGTTGCAATTTTGATTACAGTTTATGACTCATTTAGCCTGACTGTCCTGAATATCATGCAGTAAGCAATAGCTTATTTTGTAGGATATTTTCCTCCTTCATGACTGTGTCACTCTTTGCTAGATAAAATTGTCTCTTAGTTTTAGATTCAGTCCTTGATTTACATCTGTAAGATCTGGAAACCTGTGAGGAGGAAATGTAACTCCTTCCCTTCCTATCCTAAGTCTGTGATACTCCATACCACTAGAGTAGTGGATCTTTCGTTTTAGGTATAAAACTTTACTTTGCCTGTTTTCTTCTATAAACTTAACTAAAGGAATTAGGAGAGGAGGTGTGTGGAGGAGGCATGACTGTGGGTGTTGGGAGAAGGAAGGAAAAGGATTTGAAGGAAGTCATGAGTAAGAAGTTCTGAGTGTGTTTTAGCAGCACGCAGGTATTTCTAGAAAGACATTATCCCTTCCAGCATTTTTTGGTAATCTGAAGGTAAGAATACCTGCATGGTCGCCTCAGCTGGGAAGGATCAGTGCATGAACTTTATCCCCAGGGCTAGGTGATGTTCTTCAAGCAGTGTGTAGCATCTGAGCCAAGGAGGAATTTTTGCAGCTCATGTCAAAGGAAATCTGTTTTATGTCTCTGTTTTATGAGAAGCACTAGTTTGTAATAATATTAATCATCATTTTGGCTACTGCTTGGGGGTAATTCTATCAGCTTGCTTGTTTTGGAAAGACCAGCTCAGCAAAGTAATAAATAAAAAGGACAGTGTTGTGGTATAGGCTAGCAGAATAATTGGAAGGTATCTCTGTGAATTCCTTTAATATTGACAGTGCCTCATTTCCAATCCTGTGCAAATAATGAGAAAAAAAATAGTAATGACAGACATTTTTCATAATGGAAAGGAGCTTATTAACTTATTAGAGAACCACAGGCAGCCATGACAAGGCCCCTACTTTGTTACCCGGTCACACCCTGCTGTTAATTTTCTTTTTCAAAGACACCTTTACTTTTATGGGGTTTTGAAAACACGGGGGGAAATGCTTTGCAATGACAAATTTGTTACAGTGAAGACAGCATAGGGACTTTTAACTGCTAAACAAAAAAAAATCTGTTTGGATGAAGAGCATGAACTTAGAGTAATCTCCTTGAATATTCTTTCATTCTTTAAGATAGCAAAATAGGTAATTTTTAACATCTTCTTAAGGGGAAGAATTTACTGTTCTAAAAAATGTCACAAACTGCCTTCTTATTTGCAGTAGGTTTTAAACTATTCTGATGTAAAAGTAGTGCCACGGCTGTAGATTAGTGATGTGCTACATCCCTTTAAACTGCACAAGTTTCCTTAACACTGTCAGAGACTGTGTATTTGTGTTGTATGTGCAAGCAGGTATTGTTCTGCCTGATGGAGAGTGCAAGTGAGTTAATTTATCTTCAGTGTTTTTTCCTTGAGAATTCCGTAAACAACACCAAACCAAAGAAACTCTGTATTGACTGATACACAGGCTGGTGGCTGGACTGCCCACCAGTAGAGCTTGACATCATGTTCTAAATAGAGAATAATGTGAAGAAATTAATTAAGCAGCAGGCCACCTGATCATTTGTTTGTCTGTAACTAGAATTTGCTCCTTACAGACATATTCTAGGAAGAACTTATGTTTCACAGATAAAAAGGAAGCTATGTAAAATGCATTACTTACCCAAATGCATTACTTGATCTATGTTAGTGTTCCACATGTGAATAGTACTGGGATAAAATTTACCCTGTCTCTTAGTGCAATTATGTTAACCATATGCAATATTCCCTCTAAAATGAAATATACTCCATGGGGTGTTTCACTGGAATAAGATTTACTATCTTTATTTTGGTTTTAGAATCCATATTTCTTAAATGTCTTTGTAATTTAATATGCATTGTAATTTAAGAAGAGAGAAGCCTGCACAATTCATTGAAACAATGTATACAGCAAAGTTAATGAAAGCAAAAACCAAACAAATAATGTGGACATCAAAACTCAAGTAGCCAGCTGTACACCTCTCTCCTCACAATCCAGACATTAAGTCCTTGTATGCAAGCATTCATGCACAGCAGAGAGGTGATCTGGAAGGGATGTGCGTGGCTTCACGCTTGCCCGTGTACTCACCAGTGCAGCAGAGCTAGCGAGGCTGGGACTGTTCTGCTGCAGCTGTCAGCAGCAAATTTCTGGTGCACAAAGGAATTCTGGTTTGTTTTCTCAGAGGTGAAGCAATGCTGTTGTCCCTTGGTAATACAGGCTGTGTCCCTGGAATACTGCCTAGTGTGGAGCAGTCAGCGGGGAAACACGAGGAATAAGAGTTAGCCATATATATATCAGAACAGACAAGAACAGCTCTAGTGGGACCAGGATGATGAACACTTGAGAAATGTGTGAGTTGTATTGACAACATGACTTACCCATGTTTCATCCATTAACACAGTCTTATTTAGATGATCTATTTTTAATTCAAGAGCATCACATGTTATGTAAACGTGCTATTAGACTTCAAGAACCTTTTGGAAAGGTTCCAAATTCTGCCTTTCTCTATCTGGATTGCCAATGCCTTGACAAATCCAAACAATGTTGTATGTCTTTAGCATGGCCTGCCAGAAAAGCAAACATACCCAGGACAGAAGAAAGTAAGTTGATTTCATCCTGATTACTGGATATGACAGCACACTGAGGCATGGACTTAACATTCACTGAGCTTGAAACAGAGGATAGGCTTGCTCATGTTTCCCCTCTTGTTAGCAGGCTTTCATAGGGTGAGAGACTGGACTGGGTAATTAGTATCTGTAGCCTGTCTCTGTTGTTAAATTCCATGTAGATACCCTTCTCTTCAACTAAACGACTTTATTCAATAGTATCTTTCCCTTGGAGACTATACTTGTAGTTCAGAGAAGAGAAAAGATCAAAGGATCTTCAGTGTGCAAAGCCACTGTGATGGAGGGAAACTAGAAAAGACAAGCCTAGGTGGTCCTAGCAGGCAATTGAGGTCCTGTGCTGTAGAAAACAATAGAAAAATAGGAAAATAGGAATGAATTTTGACTGGTATATACATACTGAGGCACTGACTAGAGATTAAAAGATGAGGTAAAGCAGAAGTTTGCATGGCACGATTGCAGAGGTGTGAGCTGAGACTGGGCTATCAGATTGGCTGGTTCCTAGAAAGAATGGGCCTCTCCTTTGGTGATTGTATTTTCATTTCATGATACTTTGAAGGAAGGGCCTGGATGACTACACTTACGTGTTCTGTGTGCTGAGACATTTTATAACATTCTGAAAGGAATTCACACATGAAGTGGCTTGGATTTGGTTGATTTTAGAGGAATTTTAAGAAATACAAAATCAAGTATTTCAAAAGATACGTGTAGGTATAAGAAGCGAGTGAATTAAGATAATGTAGAGAATAAAAGGGTTCTTATTTTAACCAAAGATGGTGTTTAAACAATTTTTTTTTAGTCTTTGAATGTAAAGTGAGCATAGACAAATACAAATGACTGTATAATGAAAAAGATATGCTGTGACTTAGAGGAGGGAAACAGCTTTCTGTTGTACATCTTTTTATTATATTTATAAATATGTATGCATAGAATTAGAGCCTCAGAACTTTTAAATTAAGTGTTCTTAAGGTCTCCTGTTCAGCGGGTTGGTTATGAAGTACAGCAAAGGTCAAGAACAATGGCAGACTGTGAGGAGTTTCATACGAATATGGTTATATAAAGTTACAGAAACAGTAAAATTTAAATCTAAGCAGCATGAAATATGTACAATGTACCTGAATGTTCGTGCTCAAATGGTCACTTAATTACTGTGTGGTTACAGATATACTCTGGCTGTAAATATCCTACCTATAAATTCAGTCCATATTTAAAAAATATCATTGGAGAACGCTTGTAATTGTTAAAAATGTGGTGCACAAGGGTTAATATTTATCTTACTGATGTTTCTCATTCATAAATTTCCTTCTACAGGACGAAGCTTTTCTGTAGAGATTCAGGTTTTTAAGTTAGTGGAAAGTAAATGTTATAGGGTCCTTTTCTTTCTTCCTTTGCCAGGAAATTAAAACAAGTGGCATATCTATTTCCCATCACATTCTTTGATTAGTTTCACCCCAAAAAGGAAACTTTTGCTCCACAGCATAAGAACTTTCTGTAGAAGCATTGAGAAAGCCCTTAAGTTTCAGATAGCAGGTAAGTCAGTAACATTCCTGGTGACCATAAAGATGAAGTCTTTTGAAATGAGTTACATAACCAGCTGCAAGTACAGAGATGGCTTGGCATACATGTTTTATGGTTTCACCTGTGGTGATGCTTGAGGGCAACCTCCAAGCATTAATACTGAACTCTAATTAGTGTAGACAAGATCACAGCACTGGATTTCAAGGGAATGCAAGATAACCTGCAGACAAATTACCACTGAAGTAACATGATGAGTCTTGACAGTATGTTCAAATCATTTACCAAAAAAATATTTAAAATTTTTTACAAAAATGCATCCATCAACTCCAACATCTTCTAATATATTGACTATCAAGACATTTTGTGCCCAATAGGTACCTAGACTTCTGGATAAGTATAGAAGTGGCACTGTAGCTGGAGGGTTTATGGTAATTCTATAAGCAGCAAAGTGTCTCTGCAAAGGAGAGATAAACAGCTAGTAATCCTCATAATTCCCCACTGATAGCCTATCCATCTCTGCTATAAATTAGAAAGCCCAGAGATTAGGAAGGCTAGGCAGGGTGTAGCTCACAGCATTAATCACAGTATTAGGACAGCAGTTTGCTTGATTTCTGTGTCCAAAGCACTGGTATTTCTCTCTAGGTTAAAATGACATAATGTAGTTTGGAATACATATTGTTCACACTGCCTACTCAATGCAGAAATGGTTTTCTAGAAGACACTGTTACACACTTCTTAAAACTAAGGTATTGATTGCAGACTGGAGAGCAGTGCAGCACTTCTCACTATGAGAGCTGTAGCCGAGATTTTGTAATCTCTAAGTTTCCGAATTAAGATGTATTTTTTTTTAATATGTCTTCCGTATTATTCAGATGGATTAGGGTCAGTTTGTCCTCATACCTCTTGGTTCTGGGAGGATATTGTGCAAATGCTTCTGATCTTTTGGAATCTGCATGTGGCCACACAGGCAGAACTGGTAATGTCATTGTGTGTGTACAAATTCCTATTTAAACATAACACATGAACAGGCACCTTTAAAAATTAGAGGTTAGATTTTAGTTCTCACAAGCACAGGGCTGAAGTAAATATAATTAGTCTGAAATTGTCTTGATAACATTTATCGAGCTGGTAGTGAGATGGAGAATGAAGGTCTGTGGCTCGGTGTTCGTAATAGTGTGGCATACATTCCAAATCCTATGCAACTTTTGGTTTAAAATACAAAAATGGGTATTTTATTTGTTTGCTTTTTATAAGATGATACATTAGGTTATATATTTTATGTGTTCAGATCTCTACTCCCTCATTTCAAGTCCTTTTGACGATATTGACAAAAATTGTACTTTAGAAATGAAATTGATACATATAGTATTGTCACTTCAGCCTTTTGGAATGCCTAGCTCAATAAACTGTTGCTTGAGGGACCATTTTGAGAAACAATAAGTCTTTTCCAAAATTGAAAATGCATCAACAAACTTTTTATCGTTATATGCACAGTAGCAGTGTACAGGGCTTTTGGGACAATGAAAGTGTTTCCATCATGTTTGATCTTCTGGCTTTGGAATGATGATAGGGTTTCTGGTTTTGCAGTCATGAGAAGGGCTAAAAGGGAATCTCTAGAGAAAGGAACTTTCTAAGTACAATATGAAAAATGTCTGGTCAGCAAAGGGAGAAAAACACTAAAGTTTGTTGGGAAAAAACCCAATCTCTGGGAAAGGGAAAGAATTTTGTAGAAAAAGGAAGATTTTTCTTCAAGTGTTAGAGATATTGTGAAAGGATATGAATTGACATAAGACTGATAAAATCTAATAGGCTACAGGAACAGATGTTGGCAAAAGAAATATCATTTTATCATCAGCATACAGTAATTGAGACTCAGCAGATTCTATACCAAAGTTGAAGATTCATATAATTGCAAATAAATATCTGCAAAATGACAGCATAGCAGAAGACAGTCTCATAGAAATGTTCTTTAAAAAAAATCCAAACCAAGCAGTTAGAGGAAATATACCCTTTAGGGTAAATATGAAGTTCACAACAGAGTACTGTGGAAGATAAAGCAAAACATCCACCCACAAAAAGAAAAATCTTCCAGCAAAAGGTAAGACATGTATGTAAGACATCAGTAGCTATAAGTTTTGTAAGACAGATCAAAAAAGAAATGTTGTCACTGGATGACAGCAAAGGAATACATCTTCAACAGCATACAGAATGTCTTTATTCCTTTATGAAGCTAATTTCTGAAATATATGCACGAGTTTCAAATGTCAGCATTTTAATAATAGTGGTCTGATCTACCCTTCCCCCCACAGAGATGTTTCAGAAGAAGAATGGAGATTTTCAGGCAGCTGATTTTAATAATATTAAGAGTGTTCCAGAGTGTATCAGCCACCACGGTTTGTGTGTGTGGGCTGCAACCAGCAGAGTTTCTGGTGGGGAGGTGAATAGGGGCTCATGCATTTGTAGTCATTGCTCAGTCTGAAAGCTCTGAAAGAGAGCCACTCTAAAAACATCTAAAAACTCTGAACATCGAAAAAACTCAACCAAAGGTTGCTGTTGAGACTTTGAGCTGTTTGAAAAACTCGCAGAAGCTATTAGATAACAATAAAAATTCTGTAAATACTTTTAGGAAGGGATGTGCCTCCATTTTAATTATTTTCTATCATGCCTAGGAGAAAATTGTGTGGAATAAGTGGGAGTGAAATTCTCATCCTCTTTACTTCTTCAGGGAAACTTAACAGGTGTGAGAATACACTGGAGAGCTGTTAAGATCCCCTTTTCCCTTCCAAAGTACTTTTAAACAAAATAAACCCAAGCATATAGCCTCACTAGTGGCCATTTCAGTGCAGATAAGTGAATACGATATTTAGACCATGGATCTGAGGCATAGGAATTATATTGAAGTTGTATTTTTATGTCTGTAACAGTACTGGAGTGTGTGTATAAATTATTTTCAGTTCCATTACATTCCAAATTGTTTAGCATTGCACAGTCAAAGCAATGATGCCACTGATTCCCTGGTGTCCTCAGTTCCGAGCATTTTGTCAAATTAAATCAAAAGTCTTGTTCAGGCTACTGACTACCTATAAAAAGTTTGAATGATTCTGTTTGCTCTAATTTGTTGTCACATTGGAATTATGAAATCAGAAAGAATGTAGGAATTTTGAGGAGATTATTTGGTGGTTTTAACCATTAAAAAGTCCTTTAGTTTTGCCTGTTCGTTCTGCATTTTCCCAAGCTCATCAGAAAATAAAGAAAGGGTACTATTTCCTGCTTTTTATCAGTTACATTTCATTGACTGGACAGAACAGAGTGTCCTGAACAAGACAAAATCATTGGGAAAATGTGTTGTCATGTAGCTGTAAGGAGTATTATAATGATCAACAGAGGGCACAGTAAGCTTACAGAAGCAAGAGTATGGAGTCTCATACCTTTTCAGACCTTGTTTTACTAACCTCTCTGAAGTTATTTTGGAGAGTTCAAATCATTTATTAGTCTTGGTGGCCTCCATGCTTCGTTTTGATTTATTTCTGATCCTTAAATTTGGGGTACCTAATTGCAGCCTAGCAGTGATAGATCTATGCATTACTTTTTTTGTTCATGATAGCTCACTTTCAAGGTATAGGTGCCTGCTTGAGACATTAGTTGGCAAAGATTCAGGAATCTTTGTCTTGCTATTCTCTATCAGAAAAAAATAAAAAAATCCCTGAGTATCTGAAGCTAAATCTATTCTCTCTTTTGATTAAGAAAGAAAGGAAGAGACTTACTGATGAAATTTTCTAGAACAGAGTTACAGACTCTGGCTGAGCAGATGCTTACACTGTCGTGACTGGAAACAGAACAGAAATATGACTTCTCTGTGCAATTTGGTGTCTGGGCTAACAAGTCGTATGAAGAGAGCCATGCTGCTTCTAGAGACTGCAGCCACTGCATGTATCATGCTGGACTGTGTGAGTGTATAGCTGAGTTCACTTCTAGTTATAAATATCAGCCTAATTTTCTGATAACAGTATTTAAGTTCAAAGGGATCAGGTAGTTTGGTGAGCTTGAATATGGTGAGGATATCCAAACGTGGATGCCTACCAGTCTTGTAAATGTAGGAATGAAAATTCTTCTGTTAGTATAGTGGTTTAGGAATGGTGTTCCCCAGTTTAGTATTCCCACTGGAACCCTCCAAACCATGTGCATATTGATAACTCCCTCTTTCCTCCCCCCCCTTCTCCCACCACCCCAGGCTGGAAAGAAGAATTGGAATCACAAAAGATGAAGACTATAGGTTGAGATAGGAACAATTTACCAGAAACAGCAACAAGATAAAAAACAGTAACAGCAACAATACTAATAACAGTATAAGAAAAATACTAATGGCAGTATTAGTATAAGAAAAAAGACAATTCACATGTGATTGCTAACACAGAAACCTCCCAAAATATCTGACCATTCCCTCCTCAATGCCATGCCATCCCTTCCTCTATCCCTGGAAAATGACATGAGGTGTTGCAGAATAACCTTAAAATCCTAGCCTTGCTCCCTCCTACTGCAAAAATTAACCCTGTCCTGGCCAGACCCAGGACAGAGTACAAATGAAAATACAAATTTTTCATAAACTCTAAATACAATAAAGACTGTGTAACTCTTAATTAATTAACCCTTTGAAAAAACAGCTGGAGAACAGAAACATGAGATTTACAACCTGGAATATTATGCCAGGTACTTATCTAGATTATTGGAATGAATTCTTAAGTGCAGTATGGCTGTGAAACTTCACTGTAACATAGCTACCATCAGAGAGAAGAGTAAGTGTGACTAGGTAAGTGGTCAGTAGTTATATAAATATATCGAGCATGTCAAAATCTGCACACATTCCTTTAGGTACATTGACAAAGGTTATGTTACTTTGATGGGGGCATGATAGTGCCTGGCAGGGCCTGGAAAACACCTGTGAGAAGGAATTATGTGTATTCCTGAGGGAGATTGCACTAAATCTGGTGGTTAAAGTCATTAAAAGAGTGAAAATTCCTCTCCAATGAATCGGCTTACTCAGTGAGTGCTTGCTAACAGCTCTGTACATACAGTTTTCCAGGAGAACTCAGCCCAACAGTATAAGTCACATCCAACACTTCATTCACATTAAATATTAATGCTAGTTTTAAAAGTGTTTCTAGTAACATAGTAACATAGTAGATATTAACATCAAGTTAACATCTGGCAGTCTAAAACTTCTGTGTGTTAAGCCACTCACTTTGTTGCTATGTTCCATTTGAAAGTTCTCATGTCTGGCCTGTGAAGACACCCTACTGTGACTGGATAATTCCTCTGTATAGTTTTGGGACTCCCTATTCTTGAAAGAAGTGATTTTTAAGTTGCTGCCAGGTCCTTTATTAGGAGAATCCTTTTCAGAAGGGTGAGGTATCATTACTGTGCTTCTTGAAGTTTGATAGATTTTCTCATTCTCTCCCAGTGTGTTTTCTATATGCTCATTTTTTCCACTACCTTCATAAACAGTTATCATTCCTGTGATTCCCTTGAGCTTCACCCTGCGGAAAATCTACTTTATGTTGACTTCATTTTGCCTACTATCTTGGAAAAAAAAAAAAAGCATTTATTTTTGTCACATATCCCATAACCCTTCTTGAAGGACAGACTTTCAGAAGGGAAGCCAGCACACTCAATTTGCATTTTGGACTTGTCCAAAGTCCACCTAATTAAACCCTCCATACCTAGTATATGGAAAATCAGGAAAATGGAGGTGTATACGTACTGGTCCAGAGTGGGAAAGCAATTGTTTTCATTGCAATAACAAGTCTCTTCATTCAGTTCCTGACAGCTGTGTGCCATACTGAATTATATATACACAGTAAAATTAATTTTTGAAGGTTCTGGAAAACTTTTCATATAGTTGAAAGTATTCTAATGCAGAGAAAAAAAAAAAAAGAAAGAGAAATAAGTATTTGAAATAAGTACTTGGTAGTATATTTATTTAATTTGAGGAATGTTTGCTATTGCAAAGCTTAAGACTGGTTTTACCTGGAACTTCATTGTGACATTCATTATAAGATTGGGATGTGGGGAATCTTTGTCTTCGCTTCCCAGAAAAGCATCATGTTCTTTTCACTTAAGACCTTTATTCAGAGGTGGGAAATTGATGCTATTACACTATCTCTTATTTTGTAGATGCTAAATTCCTTCCAAGTAGACCATCTTTATGTAGAAAGCCTCAAGGTGCTTGGAAAAAAGCAAAATATACTACAATGTAGTCTGAAATTAGGATGATGTGTCAAAGAGAAGGGGTGTTTTAGGTTATAAATATTCTATTTCAGCTATGTGTATTTTGAGTTATGATTGTAGTTCAGCTCAGAAAGACTAATTTTTTCAGTCTGTAAGACTATGCAAATATCAGCCAGTGCTGAATTCTCAGGATGCAGTGCTGCTCAGGATTTCAGATGGGTAGTTTCTGGGGAAGTCAGGAAAGTGTGCATGTGAATCCAGAAACAGAATCTGCTTTTAGTTGCAAGGCTTGCTTTAGTCAGTGTCATAGGAGATATCATTGCACCTCAGGCAAGAAAATGTGACTGTTTAATGTTTGAGGCAGATCTCATGCTTAAGCCCAGAAACTGAAGTATAACTGTTGTTTGTTTTTATTTTAGCAGGGAAAAAGCAATAATCCCAACTGGCAGTCCAAAAATAACCATATTGGAGGGTGGAAGGAAAAAGAAGGAAAAGGGAAGACTAAAATGAAGAGGTAAATTGTTATTGTGTGGCCACAGTTCCCTTGCAAGGAGGAGCAGGGAGGCAGCATTTTATCAGGAGTATGTGGGAATGCAGTGGTGTGTGGTGACTGCAAATGACGAGCAGACACACCAGTGCTACACCACATCCTCTGAAATGATTAATGAGATTTGTGGGAGAGAAAGGGGAATATCTCCAGTTCTCCTCTGCAGATGTAAATACCTTGTGGTCTATTGTTTCATAAAGTTCCTTAAAAACCTCCTGAATATTGAACTGTTTCTAGTAATTCACTGTAATGTTATCTCTCCCCATTTCTATGGTGACTCCTGGTCTCACATAAATAGCTTTAGTCTGGGTGGTTCAAGCATTGGAAAAGTCAGATTCTTTGCAATGAAAGTGTGCAGGAACAGATTCTTATTTGTGATTCCTTTTCCTTGATCGTCAGATTATTGTGGAGTGTTGTGGGTGTTGCAGGATTGTGGCATGTTAAGGCTGGGATATGTTGATATTTTGCATCTTCTTTGTATTTGTGGAAATGAAAAATCTCAGCCACAATGGAAGAAAATTTATGACTCCTGAGATGGATTCTCCCTTTTTTCTGATTCAGAAGTGAGCTGTGATATGATATCATTTGAGGACTGGAAATGTGATAGAAGGAGAGTAGAAAACATGAGATTCTAAAAGTGCTCGGAACCCAGTCTCAATTTCTATTGCTTTTTTACCTCATGAAAAAAATTTAAATGTTTCTTCTTGAACATTTTAAAAGTGAAGTATATTCTTCCTGGAAAGTACTGCTGCTAGGTATTACATAGGCGGCCATTTTTAAGGTTTGGACCATAAATGCAACCCAGAGGAACATTTTGCTAGTAATTTATATTGTTTCTTTGTATTACTTTATTTTTTATTTTACAGCTTTGTTTTATATTGCATGTAAGGACTCAAACCTTTCTTCTAAATTTTGCATTAGTAATTACAGGAAAAGCTGTTAGTTTTCTCTCATCATTTATCTCACCTAAGGTTTAAAAGAATAGATAGCAACATGTAATTATATTCCTTCAAAGCTAAGTGGTCTGGAGAAGGCTGAAATAACCCAGAGTGCACTGAAAGATTGTGAATGTTTTATTGCAGAAGAAAAATGCAAAGTCCTGTGTTTGGGCTGGGATAACCCTGCCCAGCAGCACAGACTGGCAGGCCAGCTGAGTAGCTAGCAGCTTGGTTGCTCCTGGAGGTATTTGTGGATGGTGAGTTGTGGATGAATCAGTGGTGTGCCCTTGCAGCACACAGGCAGTCATGTCCCAGGCAGTGCTACCAGCACGTCCTTCCTTCCCCTTTTTGGTGAGGACACATAAGGAGAGCTGCAACCAGTTTGGAGTCCTCCACTAAAAGAAGTCCCCTGGTGTTCTGAGTTGAGTCCAGCACAGAGCTCCCAGGGTGGTCATGGGGCTGGAGAACATCTGAGGTTATGCAGGGTGAGGCTGAGAGAGCTGGGTTTGTCTAGCATTAAAAAGAGATGGCTGATGGGAGGTCTCCTTACTGTCTTCACTACCTGAGACAAACAGAGGAGATGGAACCAGACCCTTCTCAGAGGTGTGTAGTGAAGGGATCAGAAACCACAAACTAAAGGAAATACATGAAATTGTGACTAGGGAGAAATGTCTGGAGTAAAATCATGAGAGCAAATGTGCTGTGAGGCTGAAGGATCTCCATCCTTGAAGGAGTGCAGAACTTGGTTGGACTGGCTTTGAGACGGGTGCTTGGACCAGATGACCTCTAGAGATTGCTGCCAACTTAGATGGTTTTGTTCATACACCTGAATGGCCAAGAGGGACATAAATGGGATTTCCAATGGGATTATGCAGCATAGGAGGCATCTCCTTAGAATTACATGCATATTTGTGGGTTGGATTTTGTTGGGGCTTTTTACTAAAACCCTTCTGGCTCATACTTTCACCCTAACTTACTTGAGAACATTTCTGTAATTTCTCATTTTAAGATATTTTGATTGTTTGTATGTTTGTCAGATTTGTAATCATAACAATTTATCATCTTTCTCATAATAATTCTAGCGGCTGATAAGAGCCTTATGATGATCCAATGCCCCATTTCTTTCTAAGCTTTGATCAGTGAAGTAGATAAAAAATCAATTTCTGAATTATTCTGGTTCAGATTTTGCCTGGATACTGTCTGTAAATAGTAGAGATGATTTACACTTATCTTTCTCTCAGTTTCTGCTTCAGGCTCTCAGCGAGCTCCAGCAGATATGAAATGGGTATGACGGGCTATAGCAATATTTAGAAGGCTCTTTTCAGAACTGTGGTTCTAGCAGCTTGTTTTGCATGTAGTAATTTTGAGCTCTGGAGGACAAGGCAAAAAGCTAGCAATCTTCCAAACAGGTGAGACCCAGCGCAATCGAGTCTCTGATGGCATTACTTTGTAAGAAGAATGCATAAAGTACATTTTGTGTGCTTTATTTTAAATCACTTGTTAGCTTTAAACCCATTTCTGGATGTTATTTACTCTCTGGAGGCTGCTTTCACGGTCCTTCTTGAGAGCTGAAGTTACTCAGCAATTCACCTGCTTTGAACCCACATCGATGGGCAGCTAAAAAGAAAACCTCCCAAGCAAGGATTTCCACATACCAATGTGACTGACTTAGCTCAGGTGGTTTCTTTATTGCCACATGTCAGTCATCTGCATATCTGGGTTGTGCGTTGTGTTTGGGCCTCGCCTTTTGGGAAGGTCTCTTGGCATCTCTCCTGAGCTCAGCTAAAGGCAATTCATTCCCTCTGTAGAAGTCTCACAGTATCCCACAGTAGCCCTTGGAGCATGGTGTGACTCATACATTGCTGCACTGATGCAGGAGCTGTAGGGCTCTGCTGTGCCCCATCAGATCAGGCCTTGTCTGTAGGTGCACAGATAAAATGCCAACAAATATGTTGTCACTGCTGAACCAGTGTATCCCAGTTGCAAACTTTTCCCATGGAGAACAGTCTCTGGCAGTCAGGGCACCAGGAGCAAGTGACACAGATTAGGCAGTGGCTGGCCTCCTCTCAAGGGGTCAAGTAGGGGAACACAAGTGCCTGTGTTGTGCAGTGCCCGTGGACTGGGCTCAGCACAACGTTTGTGTCCGTGTAAGTTACTAAAAATGGAGCATATTGGGACCATGACTGCAGCTGTGTGCATGGGTGAGCTGGTGTGTACAGAAGACTCAGTCACTTCACTGATGATGACCTGGGTAGGCTTTTGGTGTAGCTGATGTTAACTTTGTGATGCAGCCTGGTCAGATGGTCAGGACAGCAGTCAGACACTACACTTTGGTTTGCTTCACTGTTTAGTTCTCTTTTCCACTAAGTAGCAATTGAAAGTGCTTGTGGTCCTGCTCCTACTCCCCCTAAAATCTGATCACTCCTAGTGGTGCTGGAGAAAGACAGCTTATTCTCACCATATTAGAACAGTTTGGATTATCCTGAGAAAAAAGAAAGAGAACTGAAAAAGTAAAGTGAAAGGAAGGAATATCACAAAAAAATTAATTATTTTTGTTTGATTTTGTAGTCATTACCTCATTCTCCCTTGGATAGGTTAGAATTACAAATTTAACATAGCAATTTAAGCTAGTATTAAACTCCTATATAATCAGCTCTCAAAGTCTGTTAACTAGTTTTATACTCAGAGAAAAGCAATGAATTGCCAGCTTCCTGAAATGCGTCTACTTCCTATGAACTACCCAGACTGCTCTAAAATAATCATGTCATCAGTTTGGCCACCTGACAAGGCATATGGCAAACTCTTTTATGGTGCCTGTTATGTGTAATGATAGCTGTTTGTGTAGCTGTGCTATTCACTGAGTGAGAGTAGAACAGTAGTGAAGCAATTGCTACTGAGTGGAACAAACTGCAAAAGGATAAAAAAAAAAAAATTGAAGACCAACATTTTAGAAAAGTGAGAAAAAGAAAAGCAGCACAGTCACCCAGGGGAGTTTCTATAGCAGCAGTAATCTGAAACACTCAGGCACATTGCCAAGAGCTCCAGTAGGTTGTTAATCAAAACTTCCAAATCTCCTGCCAATCCGAGGCTCTCTTAGCATCAGAAGGGAAAGCTGTCACATAATGATGTGATACATAAGTTACATAAAGAAATTTTCAAATTTTTTTGTGAGGAATATTCTTGTCCTAAGCAGATTTTTTTTCTTCAGCCTATAAGAGAATCCTTCCCATTGGAGTTTCAATTGAAGTAATGTATTTTCAAGCATTAGTACACTTAATTTTTAATGAGCATACAGGATACTTTTGGATACCCTAGAAAATGTATTCTCTTTTATTGGCTGCAATTAGGTGTTCCAGTAGTAAAATGCAAATCTTATGATTCTTTCTAGGCATGGCAAAAGGTAGTAGTAAGAAGATTAAGCAAGTGTCTGTGTAAAGCAGACACTTTAATTGCAATGTAAAATTTAAGTAAACTCTGTAAAAAGTGCTGCAGTTATCTCTTCAGTTACCAGTAATATGTGCCTTTGCTTCAGGCATTGAATTAACTAAAAAATAGTGTCAGCCACTTCCTGTTTGTATGGATAGTTGGTTTCTTTATATTATCACACAGTAGGCATTTTTTTCAGCTGATGCTGACAAATCCCATTACCTAGGAGGTGTTTCTATTGCATAATCTTAGCAACAGTGAAGGCAGCAGTGATTTCAGTCTTTTCCATCTTAATTTTCTGGGTGATGGATTTTTCAGTTCGCTTGGAGGGAGAGGAGAACACGGCAGGACATAAAAGGAAAGTGTGCATTTTGGCGTGGTTTTCCCTTCCCTCTGCTTGGCTGGCAAGCCCTCGGTGATCCCAGTGAGGATGCTGGAGAGAGGCAGGAGGGAGGGCAGGAGGCAGAGGCAGTAACCGCTGGCCATTCGCGCCGGGAATGTTCCGCGGCGCCGCGCTGTTCGCTCTGCCGGTGGTGGGGTCAGTGCTAATTTACACAGTCTGGCATGTTCTGAGGAGAAATTCACTGCTAAGGGAATTTCTGCGAGTACACGGGGATGCCAGTGAGCTTGAAGAGCTGTGGTTTTAAGCTGTGTTTTTATAGGAGCTGTGCTGCCATAGAAACTGAGAGACTATACGTAAGCTTTGGCTTTCTATGTAAATAGCCATAAGTGCCTTTGGCCTGCCTAGATCTTGGGAGAGAGATTTATGGGGCTTAGGAGAGGGGAAGTTCCCTCCCCCATGACCCTATTTCCCAAAAATACCATATGTCAACAGGATTCTTTTAAGGGAGCTGTTAAGAATATTAATGAAACGCAGCATCCTGTGGTTTTTGTAGGATAACCCATGTCAATTGATTTGGAGGAAAGCTTTCACCAGTATAGTTTTCAGCCTGTCAGAATGGAGTGGAGAAATTTGACAGAGGAGTTTAATTTGTAGTATTGCTTTATAGGTCTCAAATTTCATGTTATAGCTGTTGTTTAGCCCCCTGTACTTCTGCTTTAGCACGATTCCAGCTATTGAGAGTAGAGTCATTAATATCATAAAGATCCCTGTATGACATGATAAATCAGTCTGTTATGGGCCAGAAGGCATGCTCAATAGCCTTAGGCAAAATTAATGTAAGGTAATAAACCCAAGAAATACTTTCAAGCCAGTAGAGACACTCTTTAACTCAATAACAGTTTGGCTTTTGTTTAGTTTACTACACTTACACTGTAGCTACATAGGAAGTACACAGTCTTTTCTTGGATCACTGACTAGTTTAGATATCTTAATGGAGACACAGGAGAAATAAAACTCAGGCTAACAACTTCAAATTTCTTTGGAAATGAAGCTTTACCCAAGGGTCGATAAAATAATTTCACTGTTTTGCTTATCCATCAACTCTCCTGAAAGGCCATCTGCACTTCTGTCAAACGTGAGGTGGCTGTCAATGCAGGTAGGTGCAGGATGGCATTGATCTAGTTAGGTGATGAGGCAGCTTTGAACATAATGCATTTCAGGGCAGGCTGGAGACCCCAGGTAAATACTCAGGAGAGTGACTGGTCTTGAAAAGCCTGTGGCATGGCATGTTTGGCTATGGATGGGTGCAGTGCTCTTAGTAATTGCAAGCAAGAATAATTTCCCCATTTGTTTTGGACGTTTTAAGCTGTCTGTAAACTGTGCATCTAGTCTGAGCTATGTCTGGGTGCCTTTTCTTGCCAATGGAAAAGTGATGATGCATCTTGTCTTAATGTGGCTAGATGAAATTACATGTGTTGAATACCCCACTTAGCTTGCTACTGAACTGAATATGATTTTAAGTACTTTGGGCTATCGCAGGCCCCCCACAAGCGGAATGCGCCTTCATGTAGTGCACTCTTGATTCAATGGAGATGATGAAAAGATCACTTTTTAAAAAGAAAATAGTATATTTGGATTGCAATTCCATGTTCAGGACAGACCACAAATTGGAATTTAATGCCCAAATCCATCAGTCATTTATGTAACAGGCAGTCTAAATCATGCTTGTGATACTGGCAGTCTACTTGTAGAGCCATAAATTATTGATCTGCTTCCTGCAGATAGTTTGCCCTTTTTGACTTAGACTAAAATTATTTACTGCCTTTGTTTTTTACAAATGCCTGTGTCACATAAGCCTTATTAAAAATAATAGAGGCAAAGACTTCTTCAAGAAGTTTGAAAGATAGAAACTCTATTAGAGAGTTCAGTCTCCTACTTGATACTGGGTTGATCAGTTTATACAGACCACTTTTTCATTTCATTGTCTTAATTTCATAGTCTTCATTTCTTCTCCATAGAAACTGAAAAAACTTATACAGAAATCCGAAGGTTTTTGGATCCCTTTCACTGATTTTTCCTAGAAATGCAGTTACAAAATTATCAAAAAGCTCTTCTAAAATCTTATCCCTGTAAAAGGACTCTACTTTTCAGCCATGGGTTTAATGGAAAAGGTGCTTCATATTGGATATGTTTTAATAAAATGCAGTAACCCCTGTGAACTTCAAGTGTGACTTAAATTGCTGCTCCATTTTTTTATTTACTTTTAATCTGGCAGAAACTGATGGTTTGATTTTTCAGTTTTAAAAAGCTGTTCATTTTATGAGATGTGTAATGAGTTACAAATGTAAATTTGATCTAGGAAAAGTACAAGAATTTTCTACTGCAATTGATCCCCTGGCATCATGCCCCAGGATGGAAATAAACAAGGACATATAGGCTGAAGGAAAAATGTGCCTTTGATATGTAGTGTGGTTTGGTTTTAATGTCACAATTATTGCAGACTCTTGAAAGGGCATTCTTACACATATTTGGCCACTGTGAGAACGGAGTGAGAGGACTGGAATGTCACTAGGAATCAGTCATTTCTGTCACAGGTGTTTACAGCTCTTCCCTCTTCCCTGTGGATAGTATAAACAAGAATATCACCATAATCCTTGACTATGGGAAAATCAACTTTTGTTCTGAGACTCACTTTTACAGCCATCACTGAAACATACCATTGTGCTACACATTTCAGCTGGGCTCCTATTCCCATAATTTGTACTAACAAAAAAATGAGTCTCTTCTCAGAATCACATTTAATACACCATTTCTGTTTTTCACATTCAGCCCACATGGTGCTATGCCTGAATAAAAGCAGATTGGCTTCCTTTTTTATTCAGACACTCTGGCTAACCCTCATATACATAAAAGAATTGCATCAAAGTTACCGCCCACTGAACATACACATTTTTTTTTCATGAATTGGGTCCAATCTCTTTTTAAAGAAGCTGTTAAAGGGATTGGGTAGCTTCTTTGCATGTTACGCAGATTCTTCCCACTTCACGGAATCAGCAGCAGCTATTGTTGGGAGCTAAAGAAGCCATTTTTCTACCAATTCAAGTGAAATATTAGTCCTGCTCCATAATAAGCTTAGTGAGTATTTACTGGATACTGAGGTAGTAAAGAACCACTAGAGATCTTGAGTGGAATATAAATAGATTACCTTTTACAGGGCCTCAATGAGAGGAAGCTGAGAAATATGTCAGCTGTTTAATTATTAACATTCAGTATAAATCAATAGCAAAATAGGCTTTGATGGTGATCTTCAAAAGGGTTTTAATCATTACTTGCCTCACACGCAGAAAGTAAGTCTGAGCACTGGGGGTTTAGCCTGTGTTTCTCTTAAGCATACTGGAAGGCCACCACTGTGGTGTTGCATTGACTTTAAAAGCAATAATTAAGATAGCACCAGTTTTTCAAACATACTGACATTTGGGACTATTGCTGCCACATGGCATACCTGGCAATTCCTGAAGCACACAGGACAGACTAATGAACAAAATTCATTAAATCCCATTGAAATTAATTAAGTTGTATGATAGGACTGTAGATTTTGGGCCCATGTGATGCACGTGCATTGCGCAGACTGAAGTCAAAGGTTTATGATTTTCCTTTAGTATAGTGCTCCCCTGCAACCTGCCAGGATTCTGATGAGCACATGGAGTCCTGGGGACAAGGACAACTGTGGAGCCCAATTTCTTCACCAGCCCACTTTCACAGTTTGAATTTGTGCACTTCATTTTGCATTTGATTTGATATTATGGAAAGATATGGCATGTAAGCCCCTGAGGACTGTGCTCCCTAGTTTGTATAGAAAAGTTATTCTAAGTGAGGTTGGGAAGAGGTATGGGATACAACGCAGGTTGGGGCAGGGGGAGAATAGTTTAATGCAGGTGCAAGTGACATTGAGAGAAAAGAGTAATTTTATAGTAGAAAGTACAGAGCTGCTAAACTTTCTGGGTCTTGAAGTCTTGCTGCAAAATGTTTGAGAGCCACAGCTTCCTGATGGATTCCCTATAGCTATCCAAAATAGGTTCTTCCGCTATTCCTGCAGTAAGTCCCCACTCCCTCATTCCATATTTCTGCTTCTTCAACTAAATTCATATCCTCCCACCTTCCGGCTGCTCTAACTCTGTGTTGCTTGCCCTGCTTCTCATCCCTGATGTACAAACTGTACTCATCCCAGGTTGCAAATGCTCCAGAACTGCCTCCGCTTCTAAGCACTTCTCTTACAACCTGTACATGTCCTTGCACACTCCTTCACCTTAGTATCCCTCATCTGTAAGATCTTGGGAGCTTGGAAGATGAACCTAGGGCTGCAGCTGCAGCTATGCTTCCAATATATTTAGCTTTTCGGCAGTCACTTGTGTCTCTGGTCTGTTGTGTGCTAGTTGGGGTGCTCTCAGACTGGGTCCATGCTCGGCCAAGCAGGGTCCCAGGATGGAGGGGAGCTGCTCTATTTGTGCTGTGACCTGGCTGCCAGAAGAGCTCTGGTAGAAGGGCACTCTGTGCAGGCTGAGCTCTGGTAGAAGGGCACTCTGTGCAGGCTGAGCTCCGGCACTGAGCTCCTCCCTTCCTCATGTTACCCTACATGAGTGTGCCCCACATGAGTGCAGTAGTCTGCCATGAGAATTCTGCTTTGAATATGGAGTCCTTTGTGAAAAAACATGAGACAGAGAACAGCTGGGGAGAGTAGGATTTGGTGTCTGTGAACCCCATTGGCTAGTCCAAATCCAGCTGGTGACTGGATTTCCTTTCAGTGTCACCCAGTGACCTGGGGCTGGGCTCACTGCTGAAGTCATTAGGACATCTGGGTTGTCCCACGGATCATGTCAAAACATTTATCACCCACTATGTTATCTGATATCTTGTTTTTCTTTTTGAATAATGAAACCTGAACTGAACCAGTATATGTGGCTCTTCATATAGTCAATTGCACTACCTTTGCAATTTTGACAGTTACTATTTAAGCTATAGTTTATGTTGTTATTTTTTAATCCTTCTGTTTCAGAACTTAGAAAACATTTTCATGAGGTGCTTTGAAAATCTGATCAGCAAAAAACATAATTTGAAGTTCATGTGCTTAATACCACATGTGAAATTTTCTCAGCAAGTGTGTTTTAGTTATTTTCTGGTATACTGATACTGGTCATAGGAAAAGAGTTTTTTCTTCTTGTGAGCAAACATCTAAGAGCCACACTAAATATGTCAGTGTGTTATTTTATTCTTTCCTTTACATCCCTGATCACATCCTTTTCTTGCTGTTGCTATTGCAGCGCCTCCTTCAAATAAACAGATGAGTAGACCTCTTCCACTGCTCATCACAACATATATTGTTTGGTATGGGATTAACAGTTCACTTTTGCTGCTGCTTTTCTGCCTATTGCCAAGTCAATATGAGCTTGCTCAGTCCCTGTAGCTTCAGAATTTGAACTCTATTGCCTGCTTCCAAATGTGCACCTGTGTCTTGGATGAGCAAAGTGCGTCTGTCAGGATGACAAGATTTCATACCCTGAGCCATCATCTTACCATAATCTCACAATAATAAATCTTTGAGAGAAACATTCTCTTCTAGAAGTCCTGCTAATGTACACTGTGTTTGCTAAGGAAAATCATTCAGAGCTATGAATCATTTCATTACAGTGGTATCATTTTTCCACAAGGGAAATTCAGAGAATTATTGATATGGAATAGCATGAAATTAAATCCACTCCATTTGTTTTTCTTATCTTTATCTTAAATTTCACTGTTCAAAAAGATATTTTTCAGTATTTCTTTTCTTAAAGTTATGCTTGAAAGAAATTTATCCTTTCCATTTTGTGCCCTTTGGTTTTTCCTTTCAGGTATTTTTACTACAAATAATATCTTATTTTAGTCCAACTTATTTATAGGATATTATTATGCTGATAGTTCTACAGAATTTTTTAAATCCCACAGCATGGCAGTAAAATGACAAAGCTCAGTATCAAGTCGACTGGGAAGACATGTTACTTGTAAACCTTATAAAATGATGAAATGAATCCACTGGTAGATTTGCTATTGCACTTGTTTTTCCTAAACCAGTGCTTTGGAGAAAAGTAGTGTAGTGACTTGCTACACAGGCAGTTTTTCATTTTGTACGATTTGATCAGGCAAGCTCATTTTGCTGAAAGGCTTAATAAATACTATCTAGTGCACTAAAAAGCCAAATCATTGAAAGCTGGTAAAGTTCCATCTGCAAAGGCTTGACACAACAAATATATTACCCCAAATATATCTAAGCAGATCCTGAACTGTGTAATACAAATGACCAAGATCAGTTCATGGAATAATGAAAGTTGTTGGTTTTCAATAAATGATTGATAATAGAACAGTAATTCAGAAATTAAGATTATGGTACTTAAATTAGCCATCATACTCTATGGAAAAGAACCATTTTTATATCCTCAGATACTTAACAATCTGTGACTCAGTCAATTGCTACCTGAATCATTTTGTATCCTGGAACTGTAAAACTTTAGGAAAATTGTGCAATTTTGGAAGAAAAATGCGAGAAAACCATCTTAAAGGAAGTGCTTCTCTGTGGAATGTACAGTTTGTGCCCTGTTACATAAACCTTTTCTTTAAGGAGGGAAAGTTTTTGCTTTGAGGTTGCCCTGTTTCCTTTTTGCAGCAGTTCTGTAAAATTACTTTCATGACTTACATCTTCGGATGTGTTTGCTGATATTCAGGATACCATATTTTTTAGTGAAAAAGTTTATATTTTTGTCAAATTAGTAATTTTTTGCCAGATTTTTTGTTCCTCTCCTTGTCCATTCCATCTCTTTTTCTGAAGTCTATAGAAGTATGAAAAAGGTGTCCTTTTCCTTGGCAATCACCAGCATTGCACTGTCATTATTAAATTTCTATCAGTTTTTGTAAGTGGAGTTCTGGCATGCTGCTATGGCTGTTAAAATAAGATTGATTAATACACTTTTCATTTTCACATGCTTGTGAAGAGATCTTCTAGCACAGACTTTTATTTGTCCTTTATATAGCTGCTGCTAAACTAATCCAATAGTTTAATATAAATCAAAACAATTGCAATAAAATTGGGTATTTTATTTAACTTGAGCTAAGAGCTTAGAATTTAGTCAAAGCTAGTTGCTTGGAGTGTCTCTGTGGGCATTGGTGAGAAAAGGACAATCACAAAGTGCAGTAGGTTTCTTCCCATTTAAGATATTCTCACATTTTAGATGATACAGAGATTGCTGCTTCTTTCCATTTTCTACTAAGTGAAGCTTGGACTGAATTCCAGCCTCCAATGTTTCTGATAGCAGTACAAGCTGTATTTCTGCATTTCTTTCAGGTGTGCAAGACTGAATTGTAGAATATGTACATGGGCTTCACTGTCTGACCAAGAGTTGCATATGTTGTGGCTTCTGGAGAGGAAGTAACCCAGATACATTTAAAACAATTCATTTACAGATGCCGTTTCAAAAGCAGCTTCATAAAGACATCGTCCCGTAAGTCTGCTCTTGTAAATTGTATCCACCTGGAGCCTTTTCCCACTCTTTTGTTAAATGCCATTCTCTGTAGTAAGAGTTGTTACACTGGCTGCAGTTTTTACAGTTTTCTCTGGAATACCTAGTACGGTTTTTTAGTACAGTGAACTATTGATAGCAGATGTTGGAGGTAGGAGAGGGCTATCAGCACTGGCAGGTGCTCTAAGATGCTCTTTCACTCCATACTGTGGAAACAAGCAATTATTATCTCCTTGGTTGTAAAAGGCTTGTCTCTCTCTGCTACCAAGTGAAATGTTCGGGCCCCATTTGCACATGGTTGGCACATTTGCTTTAGGCAGGTGCTTTGTCCTGTTGAAATTGTTAGATCGTGGGATGCTTAAAACATTGCCTGTAGAACCTATTTCACCTACTGGCACCTAAATTTAAGCTTCTCAGCTGTAAATATGCTAGGCTGTGTTTAGAAAACTGATACTTGCCTGTCCAAAAGAGCTGCACGAAGGCATGTCTGGATTCACGAGCAAGGAATTTTACTCATTCAATTTGCTTATTCCAAAAGTAAGGAAGCTTTTGTCTTATTGTTGCTGGTCAGATGCACAGGAGGCTAAGCAGTCTGAGAATATTGTCTTTTACCACCGCTGGAACTGCAATAAAAAGTATCACTTCTTGCATGTTTTCTTCATTAATTTAATTTTCTATGGATTTGAATGACTTAGTTTCATTTGCTACTACCAAAATATTTGGAAATCTTTCTCTGGCTTTCCAAGTATGTGGAAATTAATTTATTTTGCCCAGTAGCTAAACATAGTATTTTTTTTTTTTTGTAAAGTACATTTTAAATATCTTATTTTGTCTTTACTTCTCTTTGTTGTAAGAATTGTATTATATTCAAATAATTCCCATCAATATGTTTCTATGTGCCCTCAATGTCTCACATATGTGAATGATCAACAATAGCTCTGTAAATAAACATTTTTATATTATGTCCACTTAAAAGCAAAGTTTAATGTTGATTTTATTGTTTTCTTTAAGATGAGGAGATAGTACCACATTTCTTAAAATACTTAACCAAAACATTTAAACCTCTTTTTCTTTTAATAATTACTGTACATATATCTTTTAATCCTTAGGCATGAAGGCATGATGGTTTTTTCTGTGTTCTGAATACATTGACTTCTTTGACATAATCTGAATACATTGACTTCTTTGACATAATTGTTGATGTACAAATATCAATCGAATTTCTGAATCAATGCATCTTGGGCATTCTATATCAACTTAATCCACTAAGAAAATGGGTACATACATGTATATACGACCCCAAAAATTATGCACATTCACAGAGACATAATCATCTGTATCCACATAGTTACATATATGCATGACTACAGAACTTGGAAAAATTGTTTGAAAATAGGAGAAAAAATTAGTTCAAAATCAGGAGAAAACACATTTAATGTGACTTTCGAAACAGAGAGAGATCTTAAGTGCTAGGAAATATATATGACATATGTCCTTTGCTAACTTTAAAAAAAAAATTGGGAACAAACACCACTAATTCCATGGTGTCAGAATGTATTGATAACCAGATGTGCAATAAATATCTTTCACTCCTGAAGTGCTTGCTACTAGAATTTACAAAGTAGTTTTAGCAGTGACTGGTCCTGTGTGTACTAACCACTAGAGGGGGGATGAGACACATCTTTTGTCACAAACCTTTGCAGATAGTTGGTGGTAGAAGTCTTGAGATTCTGCAAAATCTTCTTCGTTTTTATCCTCTGTAGAATATGGTCTTATGACTAGCCAGTCGTCTGAAATCTTCTCACTTTGTGTCCTCCGGGTGTAATCCTCATTTCAGATTCAGAGAATCACAGAACAATTTAGGTAGGAAAGGACCTTTGGCCAGCTTCAAAGACAGAGGCGATTTCCAACCTTAAGTAGGTAGATCAGGCCTTTGTACAGGCAGGTTTTCAGGGTCTCCCAAGAATGGAGATTCTACAGCCTTTCTGGGCAAACTGATCCAGAATTTGGCCAGAGGTGTCCATGGTTTACACTTTTTCCCTGAAATGTAATTGGAATATCCTTTGTCAGAGTTTCTGTCTGTTGCCTTGCAACCTTACATTGAGCACCACGGAGGAGAGTCAGTCTCTGTCTCCTCTACACCTTCCCTCTGATTAGTTGAATACTCTTGTAATATCTGCCCACCCACAGCCTTCTCATCCTGATGGTGAGGAAACCAGTTCCTTCAGAGTCTGCTGGTATGTCATCTACTCCAGACCCCTAGTCATTGTGGTAGCACTCTGCAGGACTTCACTCGGTATATTAATGTCTTTCTGGGAAGCCCAGAGTCACATTTAGCTCTCACAGAGTGGTTTTACATGTGTCAAACAGAATGGAAGAACCATTTCCCTGAACCTGCAGGCTATGCTTGTTCCTATAGTCCAGTAAGGAAATTTTCATATCTCTCTCTCCTGTTCAATATCTCTATTACTTCTCCTTTCTCTTTGATCTTTATTCTTCTCCAAGCTTTTGAGCCCACCCTGGCTTCCACTCCTGGCTTTTTTCACGTTTCTGTTCTCCATCTTATCTCCTTTCTGATTGTGTCCACATTCCCCTCCCCACTATCCTCCTGCACTCTTCTCCATATCAAGTGAAGAACACTCATTGTATTTAATATTTCACATACATTGGTGATATTAGATGTTGACAAGGAGTAAGACACATTTCAAACATACGAAAAATAAAGTCTTTCAAAATTCTTGCATCCTACCAAAAATTTTTATTAAAAATAAAGGCTTCCATTGACTGGCCTTGGTGGTAGTTGGAAGCACACTGCTATGTGAAATGGAGACTGAATGCAGCTTCAAAGATTGGATTTTACCATACTTTGTATGAAATTGCTTACCATTTCTCCAGCTCTTGATTCTTTGTTCTCAATGTGATGCATAGTGCTCTTTCAGAGGAATGGGATTTAGTCTTTCATGTCATACATAGAATAGATTTATATGGATTTATAGTAGATTTATGTACGGTTTATATGGAATAGAGCAAAAGGATTGCTGAAGTGAATGAAATGTTTCTAAGGCATCGAGATGCCCCTTAATGTTATCACACTATCTTTTTTTTCTCTACAGAACTCCACCTATTCTCATGCCACAGGTGAAGTGGCATTTTCCCTACTTTCCACACTGTGTAGCCAAGCAGAAAATGTATTTCCAGGAAGAATGAGATCTGCCTAGGGCATAGTTTTAAGCTAATGGAAGACTTCTCTGAATATGATGCTTAAAGGCATGTGAAGATGCTGTTATTTGAACATAATCTCTAAATATACTTGCAAAATTTGGTAATAATACACATCATCATTGCCACATTCCATTAGAGGATTTCAGTAATTCTGCCACAGTTTAACAGATCTCAGATGAATCTTTGAATGCACCTTTCACCTGACAGACTGCAGCATCAAGTCCTGAGCCAGGCTCTTTCAGTAGAAACACTAGTAAATTTAAACCTATAGTCTCAAGAAGAGAGAAGGTAAGGAATACAGGCAACTGAAATGATTTTTGTAAGTGGCTGGTTTAAAAATCCTTTCTGAAAGTGAAAATAAAATATATGATTGCAGTGATGTAACACAAAAGCAAATTGTATCAGATAGCACCTAGTCACTGTAATGAACTGTGACTAAGTGAACTGTGTGAACCTGTGGTATGACCAGTGTGGAAGTTCATGGAAGTTTACTCTGGATGTTAATACGGGAGAGAAGTGAGGAAAAGAATGCTAAATTTTATCCAAAAAAAGTAAAGAGTTACTAGACAGTCTGCTTGATAGGCTAAGCCAGGAATTCTCTTCTTCCAATATATGATAGGATTGAGAGTTAAGTCATTTGTCTTTTTTTCTTATTTTTGAAATAAGAATGAAATAAGGAATGAGACAACAAGATTGTTCATGTATTTGTAAGGGTTCAAGCATAGGTGTTGACTCTCATATACTAAACCCAAGACTTTCTTTCACCAGGTACAATAGCTATATTAGTGCTGCAGTCTGCAACCCAGAGCTCTGGACACTATTAAAAAATAAAAAGTAGGTATAGGAATGAAATTAGGTGGAATCTTTGTTCATACATGAAATTTGAAAATGTGGGGTATAAGGAAGAAATAAAATTCTGCAGGTGACTGAGTAAATGTACTTTTCAGTGAAAACAGCTGCAATAGCTAATTTACGTGATAAGTATCCTGCAAAATGATGGGAAAACTGCTGTGTTGCTGGCACGTATCATTTGTAATCACTATTATTTCTACAGACATTCCTATGTCAGAAGACACCAAGCTGAGTGGTGTGGTTGACACACCCAGGGGATGGGATGCCATGCAGAGGGACCTGAACAGGATCATGAAGTGAGCCCAGGTGAACCTTGTGAGGTTCAGCAAGGCCAAGAGCAAGATGCTGAGCCTGGATTGGTGCAATCCCCAGTTTCAATACAGGCTGGGGGATGAGGACATGGGGAGCAGCCCTGCTGAGGACTTGGGGCTGCTGGGGGCTGTAATGGACATGAGCTGGTGATGAGTACTTGGAGCCCAGAAAGCCAGTTGTGTCCTGGGCTGCATCAGAATTGTGACCTGCCTCCACTCCTGTGAGACCACACCTGGAGTACTATGTCCAGCTCTGGGATCTCCAGAATAAGAAGGATGTGGACCTGCTGGAACATGTCCAGAAGAGGGACCCAGAGAAGGGCAGAGGGCTGGACCACCTCTCCTGTGAGGACAGGCTGAGGGAGTTGGGGCTGTTCAGCTTGGAGAAGAAAAGGCTTCAGGAAGACCTTGTACCTACAAGAAAGATGAAGGCTACTCTTTTTCAGTAGCACCTGTAGAAACAGGACAAGAGATAACAATTTTAACCTAGCAGAGGGTAAATTTAGACTACGTATCAGGAAGTAGATTTTTTCTATAGTGGCAGCTGAAAGAAGTTGGCCAGAGAAGTGATATATGTTCTATCCCTGGAAATATTCAAGGTTGAATGGGGCTCTGGGTAGTTCAAGATGTCCCTGCTCACTGCAGAGGAGTTGGACTAAATCACCTTTAGAGAACCCTTCCAACCCAAACTATTCTACATTCTATGTTGCTGTTGTTATTATGAAGTGGGCATGAAGTAAACTCAAATCACCCATACGGAGCAGTCCGAGCTCTTCAGCTATGGCTGTATTTACTTCTCAAAATGTGGCAGGTCATTTTGTACTGTGCAACCCATAAAGTCACCAAAAGTAAAAGTCTGAGAGGTTTTAATTCTTATATAAATATATTTCTGTTGAAAAATTGATAGTTTATTTGCCCTTATAAGATCTAGGGATATGAATATGATTTTTTATTTTAAAAAAGTTTTTGCACACAGTAATGTCTTTTCTCATAAAAGGCTCAAGGTTAAGTTCAGGAAATCACTCACACATCATTGTTCAAAATGAAAGAAAGTGGTTAAGGACATCCTGTAAAAATCTCTTAAGTCTGTGTTGCTTTTGCATCTTATAAGAATGGTGGCTCAACACTTCTACTTTTCACAATGTAGTTGTCATCCCTCTTTATAGAGGGCAGAATTGGAGCAGATAGATGAGAAGTAATTTGCATAGTCATATAAAATAAGACCTTCATAAAAATAGTCTATTAACTCAAATTGTGTCAATTCCATTATTCTAGTTTAACAACTAAATACATTTTCTCTTCTAAAGACATTAAACTTGCATAGTTTTGGTTTTTTAATAAATCTTTAAAAATTTTGTGATCTAATCCTAAATTTCTATGCTGGTTTTGCTGGGATAGAGTAAAATATCTTCCTATAAAATAATTTATTCTTTTTTTCTCATTGGCAAGTGTTTTAAGTGTGTTCTTTTTTTGGATATATTGGTAAGTGTGCTCAGTAATATTTCAGAGATAGGCAAACAGTAGTATTGGGCATTGCTAGGCTGCACTTATCTAACACTTCATGAGAAACATGCAGTGATTAAGAGAGAAATTAGGGTTAAAGTTTATGATTTACTTAAAAACTTACTCTGGAGCAAAACCCGGAGAGATCTTGAACTAACGAGGTGTTCTAGCTGGCCATTCTGTATTCTAAAAATCTCTCATTTTATCTTACATCTGTTCTTTACGTAGAATCTCAGAATTAAAACTACTGGACTCTTGAGTATGCGTCGATTACAGTGTAACAATTTTTACACAGAAGAACCCCACCCTTTGTCATGTGCAGCTCTCAAATATTTTAGGTCAAAACCCCAGTTGTTATAAATCAAGACAGAGTTGTTGAAATGTCTCATAGATGCCTTGAATTTTGTCTGGTGAAACTTTTGTGTGTTAATCAAAGTACAGTATGCAGCTATTTTGATCATATATTTTACTAGTTCCTCTAGCATTACAACAGTGATATGAGGACAGAAACTGCTTGTTCAGAGTGGTATTTCTATTATAAAGCTGTCCAGATTTATGCTATTTACTGGTGTAAGTAATGAAGATATCAAAGACTGACGGTAAATATAGCATTAAGGTTCAATAAGGATAGTTGTAATGATTTTGGAGAACCTTGTTTCTGGCAAGCTGAGATTGTATTTCCTGTCATGCCAAGTCTTTTGCTCAGTAATGCTCTATTGCCCAAGGAAAAGATGAGCAAAAGCCATTTATACTGAGGATCAGGTACTGAAACCTTGCACATTTAAGGCAGCCAAATGTCTTGAAGTTGAGAACCTATAATTTTTAGTAGAAATGCTCTGTCCTTCCCCAGTATGGGAAGGCAGTCCAACTGGGTCCAAGCATTCTGCCAGGTAAGACCGTGTCTTTCCTCCTGCCCTGTTTTGCCACATCCTGCTTTCCATAGGAAGGAACATCTTAGAGGCTGACTGGGCCAAATGGGATCCACAACTCCTGGTGATACTAAATGTAACCAGAACCCCAAAATGAGGCAAATTTTGGGTTTGGTCAAAATGTGCTTCTTAACTTGCCCTCTAAGTCATGCCCCAAAAAACACGTGGCCAAGACTGATGCCTTGGTTGGCACCAATTCTCTTTTGGTATCATACTCAACCCTCATATGCAATTCAGGGCTGTTTATTCAGCTTGTTATTCCATCTTTAGAGCTTCCTGAAATAGCCTTGGAAAAGAAATTAAAATCTGGAATGGCTTTTAGCAATGTGGAAAGTAATGGATATTAAAAGCTGACTGACAGGGTGCTTTCCTGCCTGTTGTCAAAAGGAAATACAAATTAAATTTAGCAGGGTTCATGAGTATCGCTGCACTAAGGAGCTCTCAATCAGCAGTAAAGTAGATAGGAACTGTCATCCCCATTTGCAACAGAAGCTGCAGTTTGATGATACAAATTTGCCTTCAGCTTGCACTCCTTGAACCAGTCTTGTCCCCCTCAATTTATGTGTGCCATTGCACACATAACACACACTTGCATTTAAAGACTTTTAGAGTTTCACTCAGACTTCCATGTTTTAGTATATAATATCATCTTCCCTGCTTCAAATTAAACCGAGTTTCATTACATATTTAGGGTTTAGCTCAGCAGCGTTAAAATGCTGAGCTAAATGCTCTTTCTAATGGTGAAAGAGGTTCACTGAATAATTTAAAATTCTGATACAGTAAAGCACGCAGATTTCCCTGTTACTGCACCCTCTGTAAAAAGTCACAGATATATCCATAAGGATGGAATTCACATTTTCTTTCCACATCATGACCATTTAGCTCATCATAATTTGTCCTGATAGCTGATGTTCCTAAATGAGAAAAGATTTCTTTTACTTATTTAATGTTCAGAAGTAATTCTGTAAGTGAGAAATGTATTTACCGAGGGAGCATATCAACTTGAAATAATACATTGAAGAACTTGTGAACACATTTATGATAATTTGGAGAAGGTAAAATAGGCAATTTGTCTCCCAGATACTGCTAAGTGAAATGGAATTAGATCCTTTAGGCTACATCTCCATGGTGATTGTAAATATAAAGTTGGCTATAATTTTTAAAAGAAATTAAAGCTTTTGGGATGCTTCACTCAGACATGTTTTATGAAGAGATTCTAGACTAGATTATCAACATTTTAGCAGACAAGCTTTCTTTATTTTGGAAATTTTGGTTGTTCATTTCTATAGTATGACATCCTAATGCAAAACTTTAGCGTTTGGAATTAAATGATGCTTACTTTAGCATCCAAATTTCTTTCTCTAGAAGCACTTTCAAGTACATATGCTCTGTGCTAACATTCAGCAGCAGCTTGATCTGTTTGTTCTGTGGCAAAGTGAAATTAAAAAGCGGCTTTGTAAGCAGCTACCCCAGTAGATTAAAGGCAAATGATCCCATTTTCTGATGGAGTTTGGGTCATGTTGAAAAAGTGAGCTCTTAGTATCTGTTGTAAAAGCATTTATTTTGATTTAAAAGGCAGCAAACAGAAGTAGTGCCTTTTCTTCTTTCTCCAGGTGGGCTCAGTTCCTGCTTCTGTACAGTACTAAAAAGAATGACCTGAAACCCAGACTAACTGATTCAGTAAAGCAGAAAAGTTTCATTACAGGCCTGAGCTTCTGTGGCAGTTCTATGCTAGCATTTGATCATTGGACTGTAGTGATTCAATCATTCCACACAGCTAATTTAGTGTGTTTCTTTATTCATGTCACAGGAGATTAAGTGAAAGTCTTGACCAGTGCTTGCCTGCATAGTCAGACTGAACTAATCTGTATTCCTGCATGCAGAGAATGAGGTCCTGGCATGTGATCAACCTTGTTAACAACCCAGGGAAATTCTCAATGTAACCTGAAAGTCAGGAATTTCCATCAGGGGATGGAAAAAGGAGAGATCATAAGAAACATTGCTTCTTGTTAAACAAGAGGAAGATAGGCCAATAAAAACCTCCCATTTCAAGAAGCTTTGTATTAAATCATCATAGTTTATTTTTACAGGACAAGATATACGGCAGGGATACAATTCTTTTCAGTACACCAGCAGTCACTCAGTTTTAAAGATGAATTTGGTTAGGAGAAGAAAGAAATTAATAAGGAAACTAGGTAAAAGCAAGCAATTAAATTTAAAGTACCTAATATTACAGGTTTCATTATGGTAGTGCAGCTGCCGAATGACTTTCCTAAACAGTCTCACGTTTCTACTGTTAATAGTAAAGGGGGAAAAAATACTCCTCTATTGCTTTCTCACACTTCTGTAAATCCGCCAGACCTGTTGGAAAAGTCTGTTGTGCAACTGATGTATCGTAGGCAGAGTTCTGGGGCAGGTTTTGTGGTGACAGGTCAGGTGAGCTCCTTTGCCATGCATGAGCATGTCACTACTGTGCTACTCAGTGGTTGTTCACTGAGGATGGAGTGGCACTCTGTGCAAATGTGATCATAAATGTTTCAAGACTCACTAAAAAGCCCAGCAGAAAACAGAGCTATTCTAAAAGTGAGAACTTTGATCTTTAGCAAGTCTTTGCATCTTCCCTCTTCTGCACTCATATTTCCAGCCTCAGTGGTGTATTTGGTGGTTTTTGTCCTTAACATCATTTTTGTGTTTTCTCCTTTTATTTCCCATTTCAGTCCTGTGTTTAATGTGGGCTTTCTTATCCTTGACATATTTTTTTCCTACACTTATAGCTGAAACTTAGTCATAGAGTGTATAGACTCTTTCCTATGATCACTCCTAAATATTTTATAAAATAATCATAATGAATTGTCCCTCATTTTCTTTTCATTGACTGCAAGAAATAAAAGAAGAGTTAGGTAAGCAAAAATAACATCAATACTGACCTATGCTTCTCTGATGAATCTTTGTGATTTAATTGGAGTTGGTGGCCTTTGTTTCAATTCTTAAGTATTTTGTGTTTAAAATCTAACTGCATCACCATGAATTTATAGTGGTATGTTCTTCAAACTAAGAATTATTCTTGTGATTCTTGGCACATTTGAAGGTAATTTGTTTGAATGATAGTTGCAGTCATATTTGATGTCTGGAAATTGCTTACATTTTGAATCACTACTCTTGTAGGTTTTATTGTCTAGAGCAACAAAAATAGAACAAACTTCACTAGATAAGGTGTTCTGTATTAAAACTGTGTCACTGATCTCAGGAAAAAGGTCATTGTTCCTAATAAAGGAACTTGCAAGTAGTCTGGGAAGCATTTCATTAAGCATAGACCCAAAAGCTATTAATATTCTTTTGTCTCCCTTGACAGGCAAATTTTATCTCACAGCAAGTGCAGTGCTCTTCTTGAGCCTCTTTTATGATGTGACTTCACTGTAATGTTTGTCACTTCTGAATTATGGGAATTTTTGCCATTTGTTCAGATGTTTCACCTAGGCTCTAGCCTGTAATAGACTGAAAGGTGATGAGAGAAACCATCTCTGTCCTGAGCATACTGAATGACATCATCTTATATAGAGAGGGGAAAATAAACACAAAAAAAATATATTTTCTGTGGTCATTTAGCTGTTTCACCTGTGATTCAAGTCTAAAAAGAACATCTTTGGTAATTTATTGATGAAATAGATTAACAGAACATTTTAATGTATGTGTACTGTAACAGCTTTGGATGGTAAATGGATTTTTCAAGACTACATTTATCAAAATGTAGAAACATGGACAGATGTGGTGTACACCAAAACCTTTAAAGCTGGAAACCTTATAAGAAAAGAATTATTAGAAAACACACTTTTTTATCTCAGACTACTAGTAACCATTCATAGGTGAATAAAATTTTCTGAGATGAAGCCACAAGATTAATATTGGATTACTTGTTTTTTCAAATGGTGAAATGAAGATGATTTCATATTATTTATGGAGCAGCTGGCTCCTGAATCATTGGATATAAACATTAACAAAATACTTTATTCATACTGAAAAATCTGCATAGTGTCATAATAGCAATCTGGATAATAAGACTGCCATCCAAAATTTCAAATGAATGGATAGAAAACAATTATTTCGAAGTTGCTGAGCTGCACAGTAAGAGAGAATCCTGCTGAGGCAAACAAATGGTGAAGATCCTCTACAGAAAATTCACATGGAATTCTCTTTTCCAACCACAAGTTCAAGCAGCCAACAAAATGCTGTGAAAAGGGCTTAGAATAAGCAGATTGAACCTATGTTCTTTCTTCCTTCCTTCACTGTTCCAAATGAAAGCGGGTTTGTTTTTTTTTAAATTCCATTTCTTCTTGGAGGGGTCTGTGCCAAGTAAATACTATGAGGAAAAGATGCACATGCACCTCTGTCTGGTAGGTTTTCCCAGTCCAGCTGGGACAGCAGGACTCAGCTACGGTGTCCTGGTTAGTTCCTTACAAACCTGATGGGTATGGTGAATGTCCGTGTGCTGTGGAGGTGGTACTGAACAGCTTTCCTATCAGGCTGAAGGTGAGGGAATGCCCTAAACTGGAAGGAGGAGCTTCTTCAAACCATCCTGCGTTTGAGGACCTGGATATTGGAATGCTTGACAGACACCAAGGTTGTGCTCATGACCTGAACCACCTGCCTGCCTTTCTCTGCAGACTGACTCAAAGAGAGCTTGTAAAGGTGTACTTCTTAACTTATGCACCAGTGGCCCTATTTTTTCTTTTGTGGGGAATGTTTTCATAGCAATTTTGGAAATCTAAGTAGAAAATCATCAGAGATGAATGGATAATTTTTATCCACATGGTCATAAACCCCTCCAAAGAACACATGCTGCAAAATGAAGCATGACTTCTTTTTTGCAAACTGTGTCTTGGCTGTTTCCCAATGCTTTGTATTTCATCTTTACATCCAACACTTCTGTTTTTACAGGCCTTTAATTCTCACAGGACCTATAACAGTTGATGTCATGTGCGCCAAGTACCAGGCACAGTACCAAGGCTATGCCCCTTGTACTTCCTTGTTCCTCCATGTCTCAGAGCATTTCAAAGTGAAAGCAGTCATTTTTCATGTTTGTAATGCTTCCAGAGAAGTCATCTGCCTTCCTGAAAATGTTCAAAAATTTGCATTTCACAAACTTTAGCATAACAGTCAATGCCCCTTCACAAGCTATGTGTTATCACCAGCTTTCCAGTATGACACATTGCACCCATTTCACTGTTAATACTTGTCAACAATGGCTTCTACTCTGTAATTATGAAAGAAAAACAAAAAAAAGGAAAAAAAAAGAAAAGAAGCAATTCACAAAATAGGCTGCTGCTAGGAGAGAGGGAACTACATTGTATTCCTTTGTGTCTCCTTCTCCTGTGTTGGCTGAGTTCTTAGGGATCACATTTAAGCAAACTCAGTTGCCATGTGGTTATTTGGCACTTGCAAGGCTCATGGGGACAGGCAATACAGAAGCAGCCCAACAGCTCATTAAAGTGGGCACCCAGTTTGCATAACCAGTGGTTTTGATGGGAGAGGGAATCAATAGCAACTATCTGTGTTTGATTTTGATGCAGAGAATAAACATTGAGGACTATTGTGTCTGTATTGTTGCATAGAGGAAAGATGTACCAATAGATCACTGGTGACATTTTTAAGCTGCCAGTTAGGTGGGGAACTGGGGCACTGTGATCCTTTGATGTTATTGATGTCAAGCGAATTATGAGAACACTTTGGCCAGGTCATTTATGTAGTTAGTAAAATCCTACCTACTGCAGTAGATCAAAGGGAAATATGTCTGTACCATTACCAAAAATATATGTTTTCTTAGTTAATGATTATACATTATTATATATTGTATTATTTTCTCTCAGCCAAACATATGCTGATACAACCATAGCTGTTCAGCTTGCTGTGGTTTTACTGAAGGGTTGATTTTTAGTCAGAACTTTTATATTTTCCTCAGAAATATTTACTACCTAATGATTGGAAAAAATTATGAAAAGGAAATACAGTGAAGTAATCAGCTTACAGTGAATTTATTTGCTGTCCATTTAAAAAATTATGCCTTATCAGTCAATAGGCATGAGACACACTTTCAAGAGATAAGTGCCCATGTTTAAATTACAGGAGGCCTCCTAAGGGTGACTTAGAGTATGTGAACACTTACAAGCATACCCCTCATTACTGCAATATGAATTTTTTGCCATTTTCTTCCTTTATCAAACCCCAACATTCTCTCAGAGGTGTAAATGTGCTGAGCACAATGATAGGTTTACAGTAATGTTTTTTCCCCTCTCCATCTGTACTATCTTATATTTGTTGCTCTAAGCAACAGTCCTTTGAATTGCTGTATTTATAAAACTTTAAAATAGGACAGATCAGAGCACACAATCTTTGTGGCAGGCGATTTTTCTCTGTTTTCTCCACAAAAAAGAAAAAAAAAAGGCCTATGGGAAGATATACCCCCTCACCTGGATTTATAGTAATCTTTGCTCCTCCAGAAGCCCAGAGTTTGTTTGCCTCTTCAAGGACAATCTTTTTAAAATTGGCAAAGGAAGGAGGCCGTGTGTCAAAACTGATTTAATGTGTCAGATGTGATAATCTATTTCAGAGGTCTTTAGCCCTGTATGCTCAGCATCCACGTCAAAATGTGGGAAATTTGACTTCCTTTCTCAGGCTGAGCAAGTTGTAGTCTTGTCAGAATACTTTTAACTTCGACTTCAGATGGTATCAAGGTAAAACCTCTTTCCATTTCATTTTAGGAAGTAATTGATATTTGCCTGAAATATTGAAGTTGATGAGTGTGAATAAGCATTCAGTTTCATTGATTCATTTAAAAAAGAGTTAAAGAACAGCTGTATTTTTACTGGTAGTTATGTGGTTGATTTTTTATTTTATTCAACCAATATACAGGANTTTTTATCCACATGGTCATAAACCCCTCCAAAGAACACATGCTGCAAAATGAAGCATGACTTCTTTTTTGCAAACTGTGTCTTGGCTGTTTCCCAATGCTTTGTATTTCATCTTTACATCCAACACTTCTGTTTTTACAGGCCTTTAATTCTCACAGGACCTATAACAGTTGATGTCATGTGCGCCAAGTACCAGGCACAGTACCAAGGCTATGCCCCTTGTACTTCCTTGTTCCTCCATGTCTCAGAGCATTTCAAAGTGAAAGCAGTCATTTTTCATGTTTGTAATGCTTCCAGAGAAGTCATCTGCCTTCCTGAAAATGTTCAAAAATTTGCATTTCACAAACTTTAGCATAACAGTCAATGCCCCTTCACAAGCTATGTGTTATCACCAGCTTTCCAGTATGACACATTGCACCCATTTCACTGTTAATACTTGTCAACAATGGCTTCTACTCTGTAATTATGAAAAAAAACCAAAAAAAAGGAAAAAAAAAGAAAAGAAGCAATTCACAAAATAGGCTGCTGCTAGGAGAGAGGGAACTACATTGTATTCCTTTGTGTCTCCTTCTCCTGTGTTGGCTGAGTTCTTAGGGATCACATTTAAGCAAACTCAGTTGCCATGTGGTTATTTGGCACTTGCAAGGCTCATGGGGACAGGCAATACAGAAGCAGCCCAACAGCTCATTAAAGTGGGCACCCAGTTTGCATAACCAGTGGTTTTGATGGGAGAGGGAATCAATAGCAACTATCTGTGTTTGATTTTGATGCAGAGAATAAACATTGAGGACTATTGTGTCTGTATTGTTGCATAGAGGAAAGATGTACCAATAGATCACTGGTGACATTTTTAAGCTGCCAGTTAGGTGGGGAACTGGGGCACTGTGATCCTTTGATGTTATTGATGTCAAGCGAATTATGAGAACACTTTGGCCAGGTCATTTATGTAGTTAGTAAAATCCTACCTACTGCAGTAGATCAAAGGGAAATATGTCTGTACCATTACCAAAAATATATGTTTTCTTAGTTAATGATTATACATTATTATATATTGTATTACTTTCTCTCAGCCAAACATATGCTGATACAACCATAGCTGTTCAGCTTGCTGTGGTTTTACTGAAGGGTTGATTTTTAGTCAGAACTTTTATATTTTCCTCAGAAATATTTACTACCTAATGATTGGAAAAAATTATGAAAAGGAAATACAGTGAAGTAATCAGCTTACAGTGAATTTATTTGCTGTCCATTTAAAAAATTATGCCTTATCAGTCAATAGGCATGAGACACACTTTCAAGAGATAAGTGCCCATGTTTAAATTACAGGAGGCCTCCTAAGGGTGACTTAGAGTATGTGAACACTTACAAGCATACCCCTCATTACTGCAATATGAATTTTTTGCCATTTTCTTCCTTTATCAAACCCCAACATTCTCTAAGAGGTGTAAATGTGCTGAGCACAATGATAGGTTTACAGTAATGTTTTTTCCCCTCTCCATCTGTACTATCTTATATTTGTTGCTCTAAGCAACAGTCCTTTGAATTGCTGTATTTATAAAACTTTAAAATAGGACAGATCAGAGCACACAATCTTTGTGGCAGGCGATTTTTCTCTGTTTTCTCCACAAAAAAGAAAAAAAAAAGGCCTATGGGAAGATATACCCCCTCACCTGGATTTATAGTAATCTTTGCTCCTCCAGAAGCCCAGAGTTTGTTTGCCTCTTCAAGGACAATCTTTTTAAAATTGGCAAAGGAAGGAGGCCGTGTGTCAAAACTGATTTAATGTGTCAGATGTGATAATCTATTTCAGAGGTCTTTAGCCCTGTATGCTCAGCATCCACGTCAAAATGTGGGAAATTTGACTTCCTTTCTCAGGCTGAGCAAGTTGTAGTCTTGTCAGAATACTTTTAACTTCGACTTCAGATGGTATCAAGGTAAAACCTCTTTCCATTTCATTTTAGGAAGTAATTGATATTTGCCTGAAATATTGAAGTTGATGAGTGTGAATAAGCAT
>VZTB01005209.1:7004-28408 GCA_013397245.1 Thryothorus ludovicianus
ATTCTCTTGAAGGAAAACTCAAAGAATATTTCACATTGCAGTTCTAGAAATATTATTTGTTTATAACAATGAATTTTGCCACAGCAACTGACACCTTTTTTACACCGTTTACAGCCTTTAGAAACAATGAAGTATTTAAAAGGCAAAAATGTATGTTATAACACAAATCTAAGTGAATTCTTCCTCTAACACACTGAGAACCCTGGAACGGTGCTTTCATAAATAATATTCTCAGATCTCAGAAAGTTAAGCACATATCCTGAAACTGTGTTGTAAATAGCTTAGGAGGCACCAAAATGCAAAACACTGATATAACAACAACAGTAACGATGCCGATTAAAAAAGCTAAAGCACAAATCCTGTGAGGAGGAGCTGTGGGGGCTGGGCTTGTCTAGACTGGAGAAAAGAAGGTTCAGGCACCACCTTACTTCTCTCTGCAGCTACATGGGGTTGGACAGTTCTCCCAAGAAACAAACAAAAATAAAAGAGGAGATAACCTCAAGTTGCACCAAAGGAAGTTTAGATGGGATATTATGAAAAATTTTTCCAGCACAGGGGTTGCTAAGCATCAAAACAGACTGCCTAGGGAAGTGGTTGAGTCACCATCCCTAGAGGTACTTGAAAGACAGGCACATGTCCCCAAGTGCTGTAAAAAATTTCTGGTGGTGAACTTGACAGTGCTAGTTTACAGCTAGTTTACAGCTCAATGAACTCACACACCTTTTCCAACATAAATTTTTCTATGATTCTGTAGCCACAGTGGTGCAATTTCCAGGGGCAATAAAACCAAAATCCATTATGTTCTTGTTTCATCTATAAATTTAACGTGTAAGTTAAAATATATACAACTTGTTAATAAATCTGGCCAAAGGTAGTCTTCTACACATATTCATCAGGAAGTGTAGCTGATATAATAATCTTGATTTTGAAACTATGTAATTATAGCAGAAAAAATAAAATTTGCTTGTTACCTAAAACACTGAAAAATGTTTTAAGTAGCTGAAGAGATATTTTGCACTGTTCATGTTTACTTATAGTGAAATTGTAATAGTAGCAGTAAAAAATTAGTATGTGATTTTCCTATGTCAGACAGAACCCTCAGATGAATAGTGATGCTAAATTCTATTAACTAATCTCACCAAATTTTTTCCTTCTTTTATAAGAATTCTTATACAGTTCTATGAATTTGACAGTCACAGTGGGTCTTCTTTTTCCCTTGAGCCTTCTAAATGTGAACATCTTTTTCAACTTATGACACATTTGAGAATTCTTTTCCTTCCATATTTTTTCTCCTTCTTACTCACAATATCCCTTTATAAGTCTGGCAGTTGAGACAATTTTTCACCTATTGTCAGTCTATATCTTATCAGTTTAACACTTTGTTAAAATGAAAATGATGTAGATGACATCCACAGCTTTACTGTTTCACATTTTTATGTTACAAGTTGCTATTTCATAGGAAAGTATCAGGTTGGTCAAACACAATTTACGATGATGTATTTTCAGATACTTTCTAGTCCTACAGATACTGCCAAGATCTTCCATAATTTTATCCAGGGACTGAAATTATCTTTGTGCAAATTTGTCTAAATACCATAAAATGGGCAGTTCAATGGGCAAATGTGCAAATGAAGAGACAGCAACATTGTTAGAGCTAGGGAAGCAAGAACAGTGCTCAATATCCAGGACAAGCAGTAATTTGTCCTGTCTAGGAAAACAGCAGAATCTTCAGGGGAGAACTCTACTTCCACAGTTAATTAAATATTAAGAAAGAATCCTGACTAAAACTGTGTAACTACAACAATCTTCCTTCCATGTTTTCAGCAGACATGACTTGGTATGAAGATTGTGAATGAGAGAATAGAAATTCTACATTTGTATATAAGCAAAGCAAGCTAAAAGAGATGCAATAATATGATGAAAAAAGGCAAGAGAAAGGACTTTCCTCTCAGTACCCTTTTTTGGCCATAATTTTGCAAAAGAGTGTCTGTGCAATATCAACACCAAATTGTACTAATTTATCTTTTATTGCTGAAAACAAATCCTGATTAAATGAAAAGAATATCTAAATTCAGCTTGCAATTTAACTCAGCTATTAACTCAGGCTGTATTTTATTCAGAGACTAAAATGTCCCCTTTTAATTGATAAAAAAAATTAGTCAAAGGTTTTTTGAGTCTGGTTTTTTGAACCAAGTAAAATGCTCATTCTTGCAATTTATAAAGAAAAATCACCAAACCCAGAATAGTTAAATGAGTTTCATCAACATGACCACCCAGCAGAGTCATATAAGTACCACAGTAATGATTATATTGGACATAACATGGCTTTGCTAATAGATCTCGCCTATGCTTTTAAATACTTAAATCCAAAAAAATATCTATGCTAAGAGTTAAACAACTCTGTGTTCATAGGATTAGAATGATTAACATAGTATAGAGATCTAAAATGAATTATCAGATCATTCTTTTGATTCTGTTACAGACAGATTGTTTAAAAGTGTGTTTGTAGACCTCATTTGCATTTTTGCATAGCCACATTAAACAAGTGCAGATGTAAAAAATTACCTGTGTCTTGAAATGAAAGTCAATATAATATACTTCAAAGGATTGCACTTGATTCCTTGTCATCTAGAACTTTAGTTGTTTCTTTTATCATTTTCTAAGCTGGCTGGTGAGTTCATTTTACCTAAATTTGAATTCAAAGACTGCAGCTTATCATAATAATATTATCTTTGCTTTATCAAAATACATTACACAAACATATTTATTTTTTTTATGCTTTTAATAAAAAAAGTTAAGTATTACTTATATACTAAGTCTTGTTCTTTAAAATAACTGCAGGTTATTTCACTGCAGCAGTGAAAATGGAACTTAAAAAAAGTATATATAACCTAAGAACAAGAAAATTAGGAAAGCCTGTAAAATATGTTGCTTTTTCACAGAATCCTTTGATCTGTAATTTAAAAAAAAAAAATCTCAGAGAAAGTACAACTTGAGAAATTAAAGTCAACATAGGAGATAAGAAGAGGGAATGAAGAAAAAAAATCAATTTTCTAAATCACTGTATGAAGAAAAATAAATGTACAAAACTCCACTATGCAATTTTACACACTCTACTCTACTCTGCAGAGGGACAGATTTTTTGGAACACAACATAAAATGAATTTGTTCTTGGATTTAGTTCAGAGAGAATCATGAGAGCCGTTTACTTCTGATGCAGTTCCAGTAAAAGGGCTATTATGCTGATTGGCAAAGAGTTCATCAGTTTAAATATTTAACGTTTATTCCTGAGTCGTCATTTAGGTAAAAATAGTCATTCTCTGTGACAAAAAATGCCCTAAATAAATGAAAAAAATAAAATAAAATTGAAGATCTACCTGCCAGTTGTTGTCTTACATCATCCAAGTAAAGGTTGTGCAATAAAGTTCACAGAATTCTTAAAATAAGAATAGGTTCAGGATTTTAGTATTTTCCTGCAAACAGCCAACCAAACTCTATATCATTTCATGAATATATTATTATATATGAAAATAACTGGGACTAATTTAATCTTCTTCAAAGTTACCTCCACCTCTTCTCTTTAAAACTTTCTCTGATATTCTTTCTTGTCATTCAGGTGGTGAGTGATTGATGTATTGTAATTTTAAATCTTAATACAAATTCTTTCATTACCCAAATCATGACCTGCAGAAAATATTAGGAGCCATGGAATCCCTCTCTGAATCCTCTCTGAATGTGATAAAAATACATTCTTAAAGAAATCATCTCAAAGAGGTGAGGATATAAAAACAGAGCAAGAATCTGTAACAAAATCATTACGAGATTTCCAGTTGATTACTATCAGACTCCAAGGACAATCCATGATGCAGTGGGGCATAGATAACACACAGTGAGTCACTAGGTAACAGCACACAGAATTTAGGACATTATCTGGATAACCGCCAGTCCAGGCCGAGATGGAGTAACTTTTGGAAACGTCTTTCTGGAAACCATCCAACATTATTTTATTGGAATATTTCCAGTAGTTGGATTCTTACTTTGGAATTATGCTATTGACTGACCATAGCAGCAGCAATGAAACTATTAGATGAACTATTTATTGACCTTACAATAACATAAAATTCAAACATATCTCTAGAGCTTTGTATTAGGAAATTATGCATCATAACCAGGTGGATTAAAGTGATCATATGGTGTAATAAAATCTTAAAGTATGCAAATATCAGTAATGCCTATGGTCTACATGGAATTTCTTTTCAAAATGGGAAACATAACTAGAAAAATAGCAAACAAACTCCCTAATGTTGCTGTTCCTTCATGAATTTCTTTTAATCTCAATAATTTCAACAACATCAATGACAAGCTCTTGTACTTAAATTGGGGCAATCCTCAATATCAATACAAACTGGGGGATGAACAGATTGAAAGGCACCCTGTCAAGAAGGACTTGGGGATACCTGTAGATGAAAATTTGGATATGAGACAGCAATGTGCATTTTCACCCCAGAACGTCAAGGAGGTCACACCCTGGTAATGGAAGAAAACAGAAGGTGTAATTACTGAATGCATTATTTATTTCAGTCTTTGATGCTGAGACTGACCTTCAAGAATCACAGTTGTTGGGACTAAGAGAGGAAGGCTGAAGAAACGAAAACTTCTTGGTGGTTAGAGATAGGCTAGGGAGAGTTAACATCAATAAATCCTTGGGCCCTGACGGAGTACTCTCATGGATCTGAGGGAGCTGGCAGATGTTGCTAAGCCACTCTCCATCATCTTTGAAAAATAATGGAGAATATAATGAGAAACGCTTGATGACTGGAGGAAAGAAAATTTTACTCTCATCTTCAAAAAAAGAAAAGAGGAGGGCCTGGAAATGTACTTGCCAGACAGTCTGACCTCCACCCCTGGAAAGGTGATGGAACAGATCATTGAGGAGGTCAGCACCAAGCATGTAAAAGACAAGAAGGTCATTGGGAGTAGTCACTATGGATTTACTGAGAGGAAATCTTGCCTGACAGATATGATATCCAACTATGATGGCATGGCAGTATGGGTTGATGAGGGGAGAGTGGTGGATGCCATCTATCTAACAAGTGATAAGATGTAAGAAAATTACCAGTGAAGTTTTATGGTGGAATGGAATGGAATGGAATGGAATGGAATGGAATGGAATGGAATGGAACGGAATGGAACGGAACNGTGCAGGATGCACTCTCCAATCTTATAGTGCACATCCATGGGAGTTTGGCTGCCAGAGCTGGGTGAGTGCCTCGTGCCAGCACAGCGAAGGGCAGCTCAATCCTTCTGACGGCCATGAGAGGCCCTCCTTGGCACAATTTGGGGATGTTGATGCCAGGGCCAACTCCCTCTCCATGGGTGCTGCTTTTGGCCAAGGCACTGGTGCTGTGGCTCTGTAATAAAAACAGGTAATAATCTTCCTTTAACAGTTTATCACAGCACAGAGCCAGGTGGGACAGTAAGAGTTTTATATGTTGGAAAATTAATTTCAAATTATGGAAGATTGTGGTTTTTTGTACCCTTTCATTCTTCTATTAAACATATTTAAAATTGTTGAATGATGTTGAAATTGTTAATGAATGATGGTATTGTCTAAACAGTAATGAATATCAATAGCATAAATTCAGTGAGTCATATTTAAATTGCTCTTTGTAGAAGTTTTTCCTGCAGTTATTAAGGAAGTGTTAAGTTTATCACATATAGTAAAACATCCAATAGCAGTAAAAAGAAAAGGAAATCTATGATGATTCCTGTCAGTTTTGGTATTTATTTTATAACTTTTAATCTTGGATTTGTTCTCTACATAGCTATCAGTGGCATCCATCAAACAAACTATTATCTTCATCTTCTTTTTTTTTTTTCTTAACTGATAGGTAGTTTTGCATACATAATTAAATAAACATAGATTCATACTGCCATAAAAAAAATACCTGACTGTGAAGGATTAAGATATGTTACAGAAAATTATCTATAATAGATTTTGTTTTACTACAGGCATAAAGAAATTTTCAAGCTTCACAAAGCAATAAATTAGGTACAGTTTTGAATGCAAATATATACTGCCGAATGTTAGTCATTATACACTCCAGAACACCTCAGACACACCTTGAAAAAGTATAATCTGTTTTACTAAAAAGGAGAATTTTATTAGGTCTACTCGCTTGAAGAAGTTCCCTAGAATTTAGGCAACCTTCTAATAATCACTACTAGAAAAGAAACAATGTGTGATAGTTTGATGTCTTCCAATTGCACTGCAGTGTCAGCACTGGAACTGTGCCCAGGTCTCAGTACCTGTTCTCTAAAATGTACCATAAATTGCACCTTAGTTTAAAGTATGCACTTTCAGTGTTATTGAAGTGTTATTATGCTCAAATGTAGCCACTGAGGGTTTTGAGTGATGACAAAAAAAAAGGTGGCAGAATGAAAAGAAAAATTCTGCCTACGCTTTTATACGTTGTAATTTTATTCATGTCTTTGCATTGAAAGAGAGAGGAATCAGGGCAGTATTTGTCAGTGTGTCCCTAAACGTACAGAGGAAAACTGATATCTCAAACTACAGAACTCATTTTAGAAATTATATCATACTCCTTCATCTGTTCCTTTTCTCATTTGACCTATTTAGGCGGATGTAGAGTTCCCTGTTTATTGCCCTACCTGGTATCTTTAAAATTACTTCACAAGGCCCTGCCACAGTCAAAATCAACAGATTGAAGCAATATCTTAAGAACAACTTCAAACTTAAAAGGATTCTTCGATATCAGATGCAATGGATACAAACTTCTAAAACAATATTGGCAATGTCACAGAAGTTTGGCTGTCTTTTCAACAAGTATTTCCTCCATTTTAGATGATGCCACCAAGATCCTATGTGGCTAGCATCCTATATGTTTTTCTTATTTTTCTACAATATTAGTTTCTTTTTGTAAAAACTCAAGACTTAAATGTAGAATGTAGAAACAACTATTAAGTGGTAATACAATATATCAGAAGCTTCAAGTAATTGTTTCATAGATAAAAAGCAGCAACAAAACCAAATTAATTATTTTTGTCATCCCTCTTTTACTGAAGAAATCTAGTATAATACTATAAAAATATTTTCAAATAAAAGCAATAACTGGTTGATGTAGAAATGCTATTATTTTTCATTGTTTCTGTATGTGTAGGAAAAGGAATGGATGAAGAAAGGTGTATGCAAGTTTGGTATGTAAAAAAAATCATCCTATGAACATATTTTCTCATCTCTCCTGTGAGAGATGAAACTTAATAGCAATTTATTAACAATTTTGATTTGGTTATTGACAAGTTTTGGAGTATAAGGGTCAGAATCAGTTGAAAATGTGAAATCAAATTATATTACCTGGGAAGATCTACTCTAAGCACTTGGGAATTTATACTAGGAAGTTTATATTTAATAAATGAAAAGAATTTAAACACATTTTCTTCAGCTACTAAAGTGGCTTGATCAAGGAGGAGGTGGAGAAAAAACCACTAACTAATCTCTGGATGGATGAAGAGTTCCCTTTTGAGAAAAAGAATGTAATGACCAAAGAGCTATTTTGAATATTGCAGCAGAATAACTTAAAAAGTTCAGACCCACTTAGGCTGTCATCAGGTGACAGTTTATGTAAGGCCTGTAGCATCCTCTCTCAAAAAGCCACCAGAAAAAGTGCCTTCCAAAGAACCAGAAGGAGAAATCCAATGCTTTCTGCCATAACAACTCAAATCCATACAAATGATTACAGTGCTGTTTTCAGGCATCCTTCACTTCATTATCTTTGGGATTTTTCATCCAAATCACACCAAAGAGATTTGTGCCATACTACAGTGCTGGAGAATTGTAGGTCATTCCTGCAATATATAACAGAAGATTTTAAATTTCCATCTGCCAGCTATATCCTATAGATGCTATCATGCTTTTTAAGGTTAGATATCCTTACAAGTATGGCCATTTACTGCTTAAAATATTTCCTACAATATCTTGAATTTTAATTGTTTAATATCACTTCTTTAAAATCCTATCATTTGTTTTCTAATATTCTAAGGACATGTAGACACTGCTAGCAGACATGAGTTTCGAGCTGCTTAAGGAAATATTGCTTTCAAGGTTAAGTACAGAGTTTTCTCTGCCTACAACAAAAGAAAATATTTGGGCTTATATCCATTGTATATTTCAGCATTTTGAATATCCTTATTAATATTAACTATTTTTTAAAGTTTATCTTTTCAGGAATTATGGCACTAGGATACAATTTCATTTGCAGCACAGGTTGATTCAGAAAAATATAGGTCTATTTGTTGCAGGTGGCATGGTAATTTGAAAGTGTTACCAGCTGATGAAAAAAGATAGACACTTTTTTGTGTCCAAAATGTCTAAACAGAATACTAGATTACATGTTGCTGTTAATAAAGCAGCAGAATTTTTAACCAATTAGAGAGCTCCTGAGAAAAACTGGGGAATTAAATTTTTTTCATGAATTTCAAAATCTTCAATTTCATAGCTGTAAAGGTACCATCAGAGTGCATATTTTTGCAGCTATCAATCTGATTCCTTCTTCTTCAATTTATTATCAAAATCTCATCAAAACCAAAATGTGATACTGAGTACTGTGCAAATCTTCAGCTAGTGCAAGAACCTTTTATTCAATGGAAAAGATGGGATGCTAGATTCAGACTTGGTGATTGACAGACATGCACTGGGGATCATGCAGGCTTACAGGATCAAAGGAGATAAGAATTAAACTGTGAAGATCTTTCCTGTCTCCATGGCAGATACTACTTGAAGAAATAAAGATGAATGGTAGAGGAGATATCCAAAACAGTTACTGCATTGAAATATATCTGAATGTGAAGAGAGAGTTAGACAGGTGTATGTGAGACTAGGAATGAAACACTTATAATTTGATATCAAAATCTCTGTGACAATTATTATTGAGAATCTAAGATCTATTCACTGGATTACTAATTGTAGAAGGAAATTATTTAGATAAGCTTCCAAAATTTAGCAATCTGTAATACAAAGCAAAATAATTAAAAGCTTTAAATGTCTGAATTTAAAAGAGAACAAAAAAAAAACCAAAAANACCCATATACATATAAAGATGGTTTTACAGAGTGTTTTCCAGACAAAACAATAGTCAGCTTTTGTTGCTGTCTGTATCTCAGTATTTCTTCCTAGTAAAAACCTCAACATTTAATATTATTTCAGAGTCAGACATGACAATGTCACAGAATTTGTATTTCTGAAGCATTTCTGATGTTCTAAATGGGAATTCACTCAAGATAAATGGTGATACTTTCTGACTAAATTCAAATGTTCCTGCAGGAAGCATAGATTACAATCTTAATTTTTGGGAGGCAGCTATTGGCCTTTCCTTCACTGTCATAAGTAGCATAGGAAAAGAAAACAGTTGTTGATATACAGACAGTGTTGTGGCCATGGAATAAACCCAAATCAGACTGGTTTCAAAGCTGGTACAACTGAATGTTGGGTGATTATCACTGCGAGGACAAATTGTCATTAGAGCTAAAATGGATCTGAATTGATACTCTGGGAAAACAATTTTCAAGGTTTAAAGTTGAGTGTGGTTATTGAAGAGAATTGAACTTGAAACAGGGAAAGATCCAGGAATATGCCCCTTGGTATTATAAGCACTTTCGTATTTCTACCTGAAAAATAATCAGTCTTGTAAAAGGGTTCACTTAATCATCAGGGTACAGAAAATTTAAATTAGATCCAAAATCTGTTCTTAAGATTATAATCTATTGCAGTAGATGTTATAGCTGGCAACATTAACAATGCAAGGAGAAGAATGAGTTATAGGAAATGGGAGAGTAACTAATTATCCACAAAATTATTATACTGAGTAATGAGGTTTTTCACTTATTCAAGTGGGAAATATAATATTTTAGACAGCCCAATAGATAACTTTCTGGAAAGCTGGCGAGTATCCAAATTCACTGTAGATTGTTCTTTCTGGGAACAGATGTTTTGGGAAAGATTCCATCCTGTGAGAATGAGCACAAGCCTGAGCAATGCTGAAAAGTGAATTGCCATTAAAAATATTTCCTAAAGACACTGAGAAATAGGAAAGCAGATCAAAGCTTTCCAACTGGCAAGAACACAAACCTCTTCTATTTGGGCAAAGTGATGGGCTACTAGTAAAAATGAATTTGGGAGAAAAGGAAGGAAAAAACTGTTAGACAGCCCCCCCAAACTGACTGCATGACTGATTAATTAATACTGATGGGTATACTATGTCAAATATTGGTAGATAATTTTCAATCTGACATTTGTGTAAGGTCTTGCCACTCTTCCAATATATCTATGACAACATTTCCAATTGTCTTTTTATTAGTACTTCTTTTCTTTTCTTTCTTTCTATTAGCTTTACACGTTGGAGGGCTGCAACCCTCTCTTTCCCCTATGCCCCCATCCTGTGAAGTCTAGGCTGATACACTCTCCCCAACATCTCCACAATCCTCTAGATGCAGGCTTTGCCTGCTGGGAAACACAGAAGGATTTATTGTTTTTCACTGAACCCAAGGGGGATTTTTGATAGGTACCCTTATGCAGAAGAAATAGGTGTATACATTATCTTATTCACATATATGTGAATTGATTATGATATTAATGTTAGTATGTCAAGTCTATAGTTAAATCATTATAATTTTAGTAAGCCCTATTGAATAATTTTGTAAACATTAAAGTTTTCAATGATTAAGTGCTGCTACAATCTTTCATACCCTTATCTTCTATCCTTATACTTTGCACTCTTGCCCTCTGGCATTCCTGGTTTCTGTGTATGATTCCACATTGCTTCTAGTTTTATCTTCCTTTGCATGTTTTAACCTGTATATTAGTAATAGAGAGAACCTTGTCATCAAACTCTGGAAAATTGAATTTTCACAAATTCATATTAAACCTTGCTTTTAATCTTTGTATTTCTTTTAATAGCCAAGCCATCATTCACAACACATGTATCATGGTTATTCCGTCATATTTTTAATTCCCATGGTTATTATCATGTATCAAATAGAGATGGATACATGAGAGAGCTGTAATTCTAGAATTGACAATGGCAGCACAACTACACATCTACAGGTTTCTTTAAGAAGAAGAAAGAGTAAACAGCTTTTGCAGCAGGGATCCTGGCTTCTTATTCAAGTTTGGAGTTCTTGTTTTTTCCAGGGATCGTTATTATATTTTTTTAACAATGTGAGTTGAAGACTGTTAAGATTCCATTATAAGACAGCATATGCTGAAGTCAATAGTACAGATTTTATTTAACAGTAAATATGAGGTAGAGAGATAGAAGGAAATAGGACAGGCATGGAGGGAAGAAATTGAGAGCAAGAGAAAGATTAAGTGGGAAAATATCACCATCACATGGATTCCAAAGAATTCTGGTGGTCTTATTCCCTCTGATTTTTTTTTGTGGTGGGGATCCTAGAGACATTTTTTATGAAAAACTATCCACAGGGCATAGATTTAATTCCCACAGCTTGTACTTCCATATTTACAAGCAGTTGCTTCCTTTCCAACAGTTTGCCACTGTGTAAATGTTTTTCTGGATAGGTTATCCAGACGTGCCTCACCACACCTGAAACCAGCACCTTTCTGGTTTTGCTGTCTGTGCTTATCTATATCAGTGGAGATTTGTCTGGTGACTTACTTTATGAGGAGTTCCTTCTGTGGTTTTGGAAGTTCTTTCAGACATGTGATGACTGCGTTCTTTAAGGCCTCACAAACACCAAGTTCATAACCTGAATCCCAACCAGAACAGAAATTCTACCTTATTGATAAAACCTTTTCATTCACTTTCTTTATAATAATTTTCTTCATAATCAGGTTTACCATGTACACATAAGCTAATAACCAGCACTATTTCCCCATGCTGCTCTACATATCTGTCTGCACCCATTGATAGTTATTTAAAAGATTTGAACAAAATGTGTTTTCTATAATTTGTGGGAATTGATATTTCTTTACCCCAACAATTTAGAGGGAAATTACTGTTTTTACTTAAAATCACTGTTTTAGTGTACATGTTTCTAGCCTGCATTTAGCTATGGAAATATCAATCCAGGTGTTTAATATTGACATAAAAAAAATTCATGAGTGTACTCATTAAAGATTTGAGGACAAAGACTTAGAAAGATCAGTCACTGGACTGCCAAAACTTTATTTATAGAAGGAAATAGGTTATTTCTGGAGACACAAAAGCGAAAGAATGTAATTAATGGATTGACTAGCTTATTACTACAATAAAGAGATAAAAGCATTCCTATGCACAAAGTGTTTTTTACAGTTGTCCTCCAAATACCACGTCAGACAAGGGAAATGGTATTAAACACCAACAATTCACTTAAGCCTGTAGGATAGCAACATAAGAAACACAGGCAAGGTCTCTTATGGCAAGTCATAAAGAAAACAATTATTTGGTTTTCTATTAAAACTATTAAAGTTATCAAAATTAACTCATAATACATGGTATCATGTTATCCTTTTGATTTGTGACAAAAAATGTATTGATGACATGCTGATATTTTAGTTCTTCCTGAAGAGTGAATGCACAATATCAAGCTGATCTTTCTCATGCTACCCAGCCAGTGGATAGACTGGGAATGTTGGGAAGACAGCAGAACTGATCAAAACTGACTGAAGAGATAGCTCATATCATATGAAGTCAGGAGCAGCAATAAGATACGGGGGAAAGAAAGAGGAAGAGGAAAGAGGTCTGTTGAACAAAGACTTTTGAAATTAAAACGCTTGTCTTCCCAAGTAACTGTTATGCATGATGAGGGTCTGCTTTTCTGCAAATGGCTAAACAGTTGCCTAATGATGGGAAGCAGTGAATGAATTCTGATTTTGTTTTGCTTATGCATACAGCTATTTCTTTACATACTTAATTGTCTGTCACTAGCCATGAGTTTTAACACATTTACCATTTAAATAATTTTCCCCATACCACTGAGGGTGAATGAGCAGTTCTGTTTGGATAAGCTTCCTGCTAGGGTTAAACCACAACCCCAGTAAAGGAAGACTTACAGTAGATTAAGGTGTTTGTGAGTAGCTCTTGAATATAGGCCTTTGCTTTAGTGGGGTTTTTTTTCCACCTATTCTATAGTTGAATACATTTAGGAGAACACATGACCATGAGAGAATGAATACTCTCCTTCTCAGAGTGTACTATTGGCAAAAAAAAAAGCTTATATTTTATTGTTGCTTTCAGTTCAGAGGAAACAATAAAAACAGTACATGAGTTGTCCTGGCTTTTTAATATTAGTCACAAAATTCATATCTACACATCTTGAATTTCTGCTTCTGTTTGCCACATTATTTCATGCTTCCTTTCAAATAAATAATTCTGATGTTTTCCTTGATAAGTTTTCTTTTCTTAAGTGAGTGTGAAATACCAGACAGAATGTGAAGTCTATTTTCTATTCTGTCACATATGGAATTTGTGATTTTTTGCAAGGAAACTATAAACATTTTGGGAACAACAGACTAAAATCTTGCATTTATTCTCTGCCTGTTATATGCTACTGTAACTCAGCTACACCGTCTTTATAGATTTATAATGAGATCTTGTTTAACAATCGGTACAACTCAGTCATGGTTTACTTCCTCCCTGGAAGACCAATTGCTTATCTCATCAAAAGGATGATAATTCCCTCTGTCTGTCAGTTGATATGATCTTTATGTGGACACAAACTACATCAGTAGACTGAGCTGAGCTCCCAGCCTTGCTGGTGGTAAGGGATTCAAATTCATGTTGATCATATGCACAAGATAGACGCTCTAGCTAGCTTCAGGCACTGCATTAGTGCTAAAGTCCATTAATTCTAATTATGTTTTGCATATAGAGAATATTAAAATGTTTAAATTAATAAAGGAGAAAGGCCATCCCCTTGGCAGAGTTTCTGCATATTAATACAGTTTTCTGTGCAGGAGGTGATCTGTGCATGCGAGGAACATTCCCCAGGCCACTGGAGAATGAGCACATAAAGCTATTTACGGGACAAGTGCCAAACACAGCCATCTCATAGCACCTCTGTTCATCAGTGCATGGAGTTTTATTTTTATAGGACTGCATAAGAATGAGATCATCTTCTTGAATGAAGGTAGGATTGGAGTGGTCCAGCTCATCTGTGCATGTCATGTACATGGATGTGCATAGGAAGTTTGCATAAAACACATGCTATCCTTCCTTATTGTCTTCCATTTAATGGAAATAGTCATTACAATGGTAGTTCAACTCTTGTATAAAACCAGGGAAGGAACTAGGATGATTATAGCAAATTTCTTGATTGGACATTTTCCTTCCAGAAGAGAATTTTTTATGAGTCTTTCTTGAACCTTTGCTTCATCTTGGTTTCCTTAAGGCAATTTTTGTTTAAATAATGACAAGATGAAATCTTATTTGAACTAACAAAACCAGCCTTACAACCTTTTCCTCTATGCTGTTTTTTATTGAGTATATTAATTTAGCTTCCATTTCAACAAAGTATCAATCTTCTACTCTTATGGGGTTTTTTTTGTTATTTACTTAAATAGCACAAATATGTACAATTTAGGATTCTATTAAATAATAATGATAATAATGATAATAATGATGATAATAATAATAATAACAACAAAAACAGTCACTTCCATCCTATAACCTACCAACAATATAGAGGAAGAAGAGCAATCCAAATAACTACACTGAAACCTACAATTCAGCATTCTTAACCTTAAAAATACCTGATGGCCACAAAAAATACACAGAACTTTTAACTATATTCTAAAACACTAAGAAAATAAAGAATGTGGTACTAACACTAGTGTTTATAACAAATATGAGAAATGGAGACAGATATGGTTTTAAAACCCTATGAGGAAGTCCTAAAAGCACCTAGCAAATCTTTATTAATGTATCCGTCTCATTTTAAAACAAATGAGCTATTTGATATTGGGCTTGAACTTTGTATTAAAGCAGTAATTGCCAAAACTTAACAGTAGATTACCATGGTAAAATATCATGGATCATTTAAGCTAGAAATATCAAACAATGCTCAGATCCTACAGAAATTTTGGGAATTTATCCATTTATTTTTTTTAAATCTGTTGCGTGTACATCCATGTGGTTTTCTGAAAGGCAAATAAAGCTTATTCTGCCTTGCTCTGGCTGGATGGAGAGCTGCAAAGGTGTCCTCAGTATGCTATCATACATGAATCTAGTAATCCCTGATGAGAGATAAGAGCAGTAGCTGGCATTATATATTGTGATAGCACAGCAGCTTCTCTGCTCTGCTGGCAGCTCAGGAGAAGCTGGAGTGTGGGCAAAGGGAACCAATGTCTGCATTCAAAAGCCTTTTTAGGTCTATCTAAATGCTCTCAATGCCCTGTGGTTCATTAAAAAGTTAGAAGCTCATCATTCCAATATTCTTTTTCCAGCTGCTTTATCTTTTTAAGCTCTTCTGTATAAATATGATTTTCTTCCTGTGTACAATGAACAATAGAGGTTAATTAGTCTACAACCTCCCATCACATATTCGTTGCCAGCCAGGGCTCCTCAGAGGATATATGTCCCCACATAACTTTCTACACCTGGCTGCTCTTAATGAAGATAATGACACACAGTGTTCACTGAAAATGTTAAGCTTTTTTTTTTTTCTCTGAGAAAAATGGTCTGGAGCTTTCTGGTTCTCCATCAAGAGCTTGCTCAATTTACAGTTACTTCTGGTGTTGTTTGTCATATAGATTTCTTGCCCAGTTTATGCTGAAAGATTGAGTTAGGGCTTGATGCAGAAAAAGTCTATGACAAATATCTTGTTCGGCATTTCTTGTACTATCTTTATATAGAATTTTGTCCTTAGAGGATATGGTTTCATTCTCTTGTTAAACAGATTCATTATTTTCTTATTTTTCAAAAAGAGTCTATTTTTCAAAATTAATTCTTTTGCCTCCTTTTCCCTAGTCTGCTGGATCTCTTACTCTTCTTACATCTCACCAGCCTCTCTCTCACTGCAGTACCTTTTTTATGTCAGTCTTGGACAAACAGGGGGACCAACTAACTGTCCAATTCAATAAGTGAGTGTGGTATACCTCAGAGAATAAATATGGAAATACAAACCCAGAAATTCTATTATGCACTATAGCCTGTGTGTTGACAGAATGCTCAATAATAATAAAAATTGTGTGCATTTCTTGTTTTAGTTTTATCCTTGGTAATAGAATACATTAAAGAAACAAACTCAGTATTTCTAACAACTTGTTTTGCATAGAATTGGCCAATATTACTCTGTCATAACACTATAACCCTAGAGAAAAAGTATTAGGAGATATCACAATATACCAAAGACTGATTAAAAATTCTAACAAAATTTCATTACAGTAAGAATGGCATGTATGATGGTATTACATGCCTTAGATCAAAACAAACTCTGCATTGCAAAGTAACTAAAGCAGGCATTTTACAGAGTTTAAAAGATATTTCCCCAAGGTGTATACCCAAAATCAAGTATTGGACTGCACGTCTTCTTTTCTTTCTTTAAGAGCTGGAAATGCACATATAAACTCTTCTTTTTGGTTTCATTTTTTTCCTAGCAAAAATGAACAAGATATTTTTGGCTCACTTCATTCAAAGGTACCCTAGAGGAAAATGTTATGGCAGACATACAGTTCATTTGCATGTTCAACTAGAATTTTGGCACAGAGTTTTAAGAACTGCTATGCATACTTACAAAAAATGTCAACATCAGAGAAGCTAAAGATGGGGCAAATCAAGTAAAAGCAACATGACATAATGTAATTCAACAGGATAATACTACTTACAGAGTAATATATGCTCAAGCATGATGTAAAAATAATACAAATCTTTTTTCTTTTCTTTTTTTTTCTTAATATTTAAGATGTTGCAATTCTTAAAAGTCACAATTAAATATTTTTATATTTTTATTTAAAAATTTTGGAGCATGTCAAGCAAATGCAGAAAGATCTAACCCCCTTTTTTTGGGAAAAAATAACAGTAAATAAGACATTTGTCTCATTAGTAACAGTGGTTTAAAACTGAGGCTTCCAGCTGTTATGTACCTTGCAGAAGTGTTACACTGCATCACTTCATTTATATAAATAGTTACCCTTTTTAGTGTTTTTAAAAGCATGTGGTGATACAGTGTCAACCTCACAACGGAAAAATGCAAATTTTGACTAATGTGGGAGCTCGAACATTGACTGCATTCTGACAGATATTCCACCTATAAATCTTCAAAGCTATTAATAACAGGAAGGGGTTGGTGGAAAGATATAACCCAGGTATTTTACACATTTTATTACAGGACCTTGCTGTCTAGAGAATTGAAACCAATTAAAGGGTGGATAAATAATACAAGAAACAGAACAATATTGATTCGCAAGAGAATTGACAAAGATCCTTAAACCTTTTTCTTTCTCTTCCATGTCTCACAGAATAACATTTTACTGAAGGATAAATACTTAGGTGGAATGGGCACCTCTCCTAAGAAGAAAGACTTCGGGAGAAGTGTTTGTCCAGCCTGGAAAAGAGAAAGCCTCAGAGTGACCAATTTGTGGCTTTCCAGTACCTTAAATGAGCCTGCGAGAAAGATAGAGAGGGAATTTTCAAAAAACCATGGGGTGACAAGAAAAGGGGGAATGATTCAAATTGAGATTGGGTTTAGATTAGATACTGGGGAGAAATTTGTTCCTGTGAATGTAGAGAGGCAATGCAATAGCTTGCCCAGAGAAGCTGTTGGATGTGCAGTTCCTGGAGTTGTTCATGGCCGGACTGGATGGGGTCCTGAGCAATCAGATCTTGTGGAAGGTGTTCCTGCCCATGGCAGGGGTGTTCAAACTAAATGATCTTTAACACATGTTCCAGCCCAAACCATTCCATGATTTAATGGTTTTGAAGGAATATGGCATACTTTATATATGCTAAGTAAGTTTGATTATGCCTTCTGTAGTCTAAATTAATGTAAATGACACCACTTATTTTTAATTATGCAAAATAAGTGCTTCAGTAATTATTCTAGAGTAAGGAGTTGGCCAGAGATTTTCTTTAGTTCATGTCTATATCAGTAGCTTATGCTATATACAGGAGCATATAGCACATTATGCATATTATTTTTCCATATTTTCATTTCAAAACAGGCCAAAAAGACATATTTTCAGGAATGGAACTATATCTTTTATATAGCCCATTGATGACAGATATTTGTGATCTGTCGTATAAGATAATAGCACCCTTTTAAAAAAAATATTTTTATGAAAACATACAAATTCAGTTTTTCTGAACGTCCAAATCTTTGATCATTTTTGAGGAAGAATCTGCTGCTTGAAGTCATCAGGATAATGTTGGCTCTGTGTTGTGACTGGACTCTTCTCTTCCATTTTCTTAAACCCAGCCTTTCATCAATGTGAAAAGGTAATGTGCTCAGATTCTTTTCTCAAGTAGCTAGATTTCTTTAGCAAGGAGTAAAGCACATCACTGCAGACCCCACAATTTGCCTACTTACCTTCACTAGGCTGTGAGTTTTCAGTATTTCTGACAACACATTTTTGTACTTAGGAGTTCCACTCTATTTTTTTTTTTGCTCAATTTGTTCTTATGAAGGTACTATATTCATGTCATCTGCAACAAATAAATCACTCTGCTGTGCTGTTCTCTATGTGAGATGAAGTGGCAAGTTGGGCAGTTCTTAAGATGTTTTGACTGCGTGTCTATCTAGGTGTTAATAGTGAATGTCTAACTGGTGTGCTGGGTACATAGTTAACATAAGTGATAGATAAATGCCCAAATAATTCTTATACAATGAAATAGGACACAGAAAAAAACCACAACACATCTACCCATGAAGACGCTTTGAGGATACTATTGATGATTCTTGCTTTAGGGTCAAAGCTTTTTATATTCTACATTCAGGTAAACAAGACTGAAATATCATAATGCCATTTTAAACAGCATTCTGTGAGCAGTAATCCATTCAAGATAGAATAAGGAGATGGCTGTAGACTAGCTCCCTGTACTGTGGGACTGTGTGCTGAAACCATGTGCTGAGACTAAAGGGTGTGGAAGCCATCTAAGGATCAACCAAGTTTAACTCAGCAATCAGGGACTTCCATTTACAACATGACTAGAAAGAATATCTTCACATTCTGTTGCTTCTTGGAGCTTCTTACAATAAATATTATTTAATTAATTACATTCTTACAGCTTTATCTATGTATTACAGATAATCTACTTACTAACATAATGTGCAAAGCTTTTTTTACATGATCTGAAGGAATTTTAGTTCCCTTGTCTTTATCCCTCAGCTCTCTATTCTCAGTCCAGTTCTCTGTGTCAGATTATTTTTTCTTTTTGATTAGATTGTCTCTGGAACTGATGACCACTGCTTGGGAAATTTGAAGTGCTTCATCACAGGTCAATTTCTGTGATCTCTTACAGAGTTTTCTGTTTCCTGTCATGCGTTCATTTTAGGGATTTGATCCCTTAATGTTCCAAAATTGACTGATCAGTTCAAATCAAACATAATCTCTTCTATGATACTAACTTTGTTATAATAGAGTTCTGATATCTTAGCAGCTGATATCACAAGTCAAGTCGTCTTGTTAACCTAAGCTTACAGGGACCTAGTTTGTACGTTCCCTACTCACTACTGAAAAACATAGTCTAATGGTCAGATTCAATATTAAAAAAATATTCTCCATTTCTTCAGCTACATTTTCAGAGGAAGAGTGACTATGGCTGTTGTCATTTATATTGTAACAGGGATGCTGCCACATGTTAAGCACGCTCCAGCTTTCTATGAGAGAAGAGACATTATCTGTTTTGTTTGGACTGTATGGACTGAAGGCTGAGTTTATTTTCGTAGCAGCAATGCACTGTATTCTAATTAGAATCGAAATGCAGGAGGAGGAGATTTTCCCTGAAAGTAACTGAGAATGTCAGTTAGGGAAATGTTTATACTGTGAGAAGCAAGGGCAGCCAGTAAGAAGACACAGCATAGAGTAAAACTGTAACATGTCCAGAAACCAAAATGCTCCACTGTTGCATTTCTTTTGAAAGACTGAATGTGGCAACCATGAATGTAGCAAACAATAAGGGCAGGCTCCAGAATAATCAGGATATATTTTCTTTCTGTATGGTGGTTATTTTAGGTCATGATTAAGTTAATTCACACTGGTAATGCACAGAAATTTTTACAGAGAGCCATGTAGGTGACTTGAACGGAACACATAATCTTTCATTATTCAGACCTTTAGACAATTTCAAAGATTTCTTCTGGAATCTAGTGGGAGTTGTGTGAAGCTACTTCCAACTCAACAGCAACTTGAAGTCTCTTGATGGTGAGGAAGTCAGAATGAACTACCCGTGAAACAAAGAAATATTGGATAGGTGAAACACTGGCTTATGAGTCCTTTATTTTGTGTTAAGTGACAGATACATCTTCTCTAATTCAAACCAACCTTGTTTCTGTATCTTAATATATCCTAATTATTTTTTTAATGTGCGCTTTTTATGAAACGGTTGTTAGTGTTTTCATTTCAATATATCATCAGAGGCCTTTCTTCATTTACACTTAGAAGTTTTATCCGGTTCAGCCTCTCTTTTGGATTGTTACAAAACTTGCTCATATATTGGTTCCTTTCCTACATGACTGGGCATCCTTCCTATCTAAATAATAATGTGTGAGCATCAAATTAATGTAAGTGCCTAATGGCTTTACGAATGCAGGGTTTGTTTTATTTTCACTGCCTGCATCGGGTCTGTAAATTCATTAAAACACTTGAAGAACACTTTTAGAGTGTTATCATTAACTATGTCATTTAAGATAATATTATTTTTACTACCTGCAGGACTTGATATTTTTAAAATATAGATGAATAAACATCTTCAAACATAATTAAAGACATTCTGTTTTTCACTTGGACCATCTAATAATTTAAAGGGTACTGGGCATCTGGAGATCTGTATGCCAGTAGAATCTCCCTGTGCCTTTGCTCTTACGAACTTATTCCAAAATTCTCTATCCATTTCTAGTTTGAAGTATTCCCATCCTCCTATTTCCTTAAAATTTATCTTCTATAGTCTTGTAAATGCTTAGAAACCAAATTCAGAAATTTAAGCTGCAATTAGTTCTATCTTTAAAGTCAGTTTAGTTAGGATTGTTGAGGTAGTCAATGTACAGGAAGATTTTTAGGTTTTGATTTTCTAACAGAGGTTAAAAGAAATTAGAAGTTTTCTTCTTCCTTCTTGGATATTTCCCTTATTTCTTAAACAGACTGCAATAATTTTTTCCTCTGCAGATATTCCTTGTACTACATTGAAATGGGGAAATTAGCAAAAATAGAAAAAAAACCAAAAAAACAACCTACTTTT
>VZTB01005210.1:0-21362 GCA_013397245.1 Thryothorus ludovicianus
ACCCAAGGGAATGGCCTGAAGCTATGTGACGTGAGGTTTAGATAGGAATTCTACTTTTATTTCCAATTCTCCTTCCCAACAAGGGGGCAGGGGTTTTAAAATATGGGAGTACCAATTCCTTTGCACATGCTGTTAAAACTGTAAACCATCTCCACCATCAACTGGTCTCTCTAGTAGACTGTCCGTCAACAGTGAACTTACCCCTAAGTTAGCTCTGTGCCTCTTTCAGCCTCTCCTGCTTCTCCTGCAGCAACCACAAGACAGTGAATGATCCTCTGCCCAGAAAACCCAAGGCCTAATATCCCCTGTAAGCCTGGTCAACATGCTTAGATTTCCATTAACTGATAGTGACTCACCAGTCATTGCAAAAAAATTTATGTGGGACTGTGGTGGTTCAAAAGTCCATGGCTTCAGTGGTGACTCATCTTGGAAAGCCTTAGATTAGTTGGTAGAAATTACACCCAAACTTTCCATTGATAGCAGCCTAAAAAACCCCCTGTGATTGTCCTCTGAACTGCAGCAATACTTCAATAGCAGTCAAGGCAGATATGGCCCAAACCTAGCAACTTCATGTGAATGACACTAACCTTTGCCAGCTGTACATGAATCATATAAACCCTCGCTAACTGTATGGAAAGAAGCTGCTCACACAACAGCAATAGGTGACAATGTTAACAACACTTACAGGAAAAAAGGGAACAGACTGACTTACATGGAAAGTATCTTATTGAGATTAAAATGCCTCTCCACAGAAGATACTAGATTTCTATCATAATAACACAGAATTTGAATCTTAAGGTCACTAAAACCTGTTTGAGAACTGAGTCCTCAGAGGAGCAGCAGGCAAATATAAGCACCAGCAGATGATGTTTTGGGTGGCTACAGTGTAAAACCAGCAGAGAATGAGGGAGTACGTGAATGGCAGGGAGATCCCAGCACAGGGGAGACCAAAGTCCCTACCATCACAGAAGAAAGTCTACAGTGGCATGAGCATCCAGTATGCTACAAAAGGCTCTGATGGCAACCCCCACCTGGATCTTGTCAAAGGAGGGGGCAGCTCTGGGAATAATTACTTTAGAGCAGCAGTGGTCATTGTTCAACCACAACCTTAAAGATAAGGTTTAATAAAACTGCAAAGGGAATGAATCTGGGTAGTTGTGCAATCCAGCTGTGGTAACTGCAGACTGTGCAAACGTTATGACATTTCTGTCCCAAACTCATGCAATTTGAGTCTTAAGAACTAATGAACTAATGCATCTGCAGCAAAGTCATCCCTAGTGTAAGTTCTTGTACCAAACACACGTGAACACCTCCATCCCCCCCATCCACCCCCATTCTTCAGCTATTCAGCCAATGAAGCTCAACTATGCTGACATCACACCACTTCAAATCACACCACAGCCTCACAGCTTCAGGATGTTGCACATTTTCACTGAACCTTACATCCTGTAGCGTTATTTCAAACTTCTTTTCCATATTCCCCCTTAGATACCAACCTCTCTCCACTTTCTACTTTATGATCCACTTTATGGGCCACCTTACTCTCCAGTTAATTCCTTCCATGTAGTATTAGACAGAACTATCCCATGTTTTCTTGTGACTACAGGATGAACTATCTTGAAACTCTTAATATATAGAAAAAAATTAAGGAAAACAGTACACTGAGCTACAAACTCAACAGAACCTCTGCACAGTGATCCATAATATCAGTGGGCTGCATCACTGGCGCTGTGTACACCAGAACTGAACCCAGTAGTACGAAAATATCAGAGAACTTGAGGGAAGAAAAAGGACTAGCAAACCTTGCTTTAAGCTCTTATGAAACAGTCCTTGTTTTCTCCTCCTTTGAACTACCTCCCACAACATTCACTGAAGACAGGGAATGCTAAATGCTACTGTTTTTCTCTGGCCAAGACTCAAGTACATCCTTCAGATGTAAGCCTTTAGCTGAGAGGATGAATTCAGGGAATTACTATGCTTGCTGAGCTGAAAGCCACACACAGTTTTATTGCATATTAGTATAAGCAGGCATCTCTATGCTGTTGCAGGTCCAAGATCTGAAGATTATTTTTGAAGTGTCAAATGACACTGAAGTTTAAAACTATGCTTTAAACATATGTTTATATATTTTGAAAAACATCTATCTGTTGCAAATGGCGCTGGAGCATTGCCACTCCACAGCACACAAAGCAGACTGTCCACCTCCAGCAAGTATATGCAGACAAACAAAAAGCATTCAGCATGCAGCCCAAGCTGGCTTCATTGTCAGCCTCTGTTTTTTGGTTTGCTTGTTTATATTGGGGGTCAGGGGGAATTCATGTGTTTGTGTGTGTGTGTGTGTGTGAAACATCTAATCCAACACATATGTAGCATTTTCTAAATGAACATAATGAGTATGTGCAAATTCTGCTTAGACAAAAACAATTGTTCTTGAATTAGACAAAGGGCAGTCATTTAAACCATTGTTAGCTGCCTGAAAATGCATTCTTGACCATGTAAAGCAAAACGTGCACCACTGAGGGCAAGCACTTTCCTGAAAGAAAACAAGTGACATCTGTGGTCACAAAATTAGCAAATTAGCTCCCACTGAATAAAGTTTGTGAGGAACATGTTAGACGTTATATCCAGAGATAGAATTTCAAATTGAGACATCAGGTGCAAAAGAAAGATTTTGTTTCTGAGGCTTTTCTTTTTCCCCCAAGGAGATTATGTCTACAGCCGTGTGAGTTCCATGTTTTCAAAGATCAGATCATTTTCAACTTCCCCTTTGGCTTCTTATCTCAGAAGATCTAAACCCTTCTTCTATGCCAAGTCACCACAGATAAAAAATGATGTGATTTAAAAAATCACATAAGTAAATTGCTACAGAACTCACAGACTGACATTATGAAACAGACATAAAACTTCCTTAAAACCAGAAAATCAGAATTAGTTGAAACTTTGGTTTACACTGAGTTCAGAACACACCAGTTCTCAAACACTGTCAAATACATTAGAACTAGAACAAGCAGGCCTGGTCCCAGCCTGAAAGAGTGGAATTCAGCTTTCAACAGGAGTAAATTTAGTGTGCATCTCAGTAAGGTAGCTGCTGTAGTGATAGGCAGCCTTGCTGCTCTAGACAGCCCTGTTCTGCAAGATAGGTGACACTTAAAAAAGGAAAAAGTGGTTTCAATTAAGTGACTTGAAACTCATTCCTTGAGGTATAAAATTGGCTACAACTGCTCAGGTGTGTCCCCTTGTTAGGTGTGCTATGATAGCCTTCACAAGAGGCTTACACCTGCAGCCAGGCTGTTAGCTGTGTCAATGCAGCTGCAACAGCTAATTGCAAAAATAGTATTCTATTTCACCTGCACATTTTACAGGTGCTCTGCAAAAGTGAGAGCCTGCATTTGAGCAAGGTGTGCAGCTGAGGGAAAACACCTGGGTTTGCCTCAGACACTATCTTGATCTGGGTTTGCTCTGTGCCAGCCACTTGGAAGGCCTGTTCCATGAATAGAGCTCCCCACTGTGAGTGAGATAACAAACCAAAAATCAAATTACTCCTTTCACATATGAAGCTGCTTCCTCCAGCCCAAAAATCTTCTGTATTTCAGGTGTGTTTCAGTACATCAGACAACCAATCAAACATGCACCTACATCTTTTCTTTGGTTTTATTCCCATTGCTAGTATAGAAAGACCAATGCTCAGACCCTGTTCCAGCTGTGGAAAGCTGCTGGTGCCCCTGCATAGTGTTCTGCTCAGGATGAAGACAAGCAAAGGGATAATTTGTTTTGCATTTTGATGATGAGTGCTGGTGGTTGGATATGGCAGCATTCATTTGTTTGGAATTAAAGGAGCAACACTACAGTAGCAGTTTTGAGTTTGCTTTCCTTTCCAAAGCCTCCAGGTTTTCTGATAGAGGCAGTGACCTATGTCTGGCAAGTGGAGCCTGTGAAAAATAGGTTTCTTCCACTGATTTATTTTCTGCTGGTCTGGTAGGCAGAAAACCACTAGTGAAGTGCAGAGCGGAACAGAAACCACAACCTGACATTTACTGGCAAACAGAATCATAAAAGTGCACTGAAAATGAAACTCTTCAAACATGCAACGTTTAACTGAGTTCAGCAGAGAGGCAGATTGAAACAAAAATGAAAAACCCAGCTGAATCCCTCTCACTGAACTGAAAGGAAAAAAATCACAGAAACATAGAATAACTAGGTTGGAAGAGATCTTCAACATCAGCCCCAACACCTCAAATAAACCATGGTGCTGAGTGCCACATCCAATTCCAGGTTGCTCTCTCAGTTGGCTCATGGTTTGGATGGTTTCCCATGCAGGTTTCTTCAACTTTTCTCTCTCGGCTTCTTGTGTAAGAGACATAGATGTACTGGAATAAAAGATGATGAAGGGCCTGAAGCATTTCATCTGTAAGTAAGGCTGAGAGAGAAGAGACTGCACTATGGAGAAGAGCAGGCTCAGGAGAGATCTTAGCAATGTGTACAAATACCTACAGAGGGGTGCAAAGAGGATGGAGCCTGGCTTATTCCATCAATGCCCAATGACAGGACTGGAGGCAATGAGCACAGAGTGAAAAAGAGGTGATTCAGCCTGAACATCAAGGAAGACTTTTCACTGTGAGAATGATTGAATGCTAGTGAAGGTTGCTCAAATAGGTGGTGGAGATTCCATCCTTGGAGATATTCAATAGCCATCTGGACACGGTCCTTGGCATCAAGTCCAACTCTGGGCCCTGCACTGATCTGTCCTCAAGAATTACACTGTATGCCTGAATGCATCGTCCAAATGCTTTTTGGACAATGAGAAAAAAAATTTTAAAATCCTACCAAAATATACAAAAACAAAGTTTCCTCTCTTTTCTGGTGTTGTGGGGTTATGAGCTGTTCTCATACCTGTGAAAGAGGAAGGACATCAGCAAAGATCAAGGAAAATAGAAAGAGGAAGAAGAGAGGGAAGGTCAAAGAGGGAAAATCAGTGTTCAGTGATGTATTCAAAGAAAGGCTCAGGAACCGTGTGAGCTACCCTAAGGAAATCAGAGCTTTCAGCTTGTATTTTGTCCCCTCTCTTCAGCTGATTTTTACAGGCAGCATATAGCCTGAGCTGCAGGAGGACAGCTGAGATTCTCCTGCAGAGTCCCAGTAGAGACCTGGAGAATTATATTTTCTTAAATGGTGGGATAATGGGGACTGGTGTGCACAGTTGCCCACAGAGCACCGATGGCCCAACTAGCCCTGCTCCTCAAATCACTGCAAGAAGAGGAGCCCATCAAGGCTTTCACCCCTTTCATCTGCTGAGAGTGTGGGAGCACCAGTGAGCAGCAGCCCCCCCACCAGTGCTTTTTGTGAGGGAGATAATGGGAGCGAGGGAACCCTGAGCACATCTGGCTCAGAATCCTGCACCAGGTATTTCCATTTGCAGTCGTCCAGGTCCTGCACACACATGCACTTTGACATGAACAAATACACAGTTTCCCACTGTCCACTATCATAAATACCACTCACAGCTACTGAGCCTATACTTGAGCTTGGTGCTAACATTTCACAGGAAAAAGTTTACTACAGACTAATGATAGAGACCTCTTTGTCACATAATTTGGACAACTAACAAGAGATGAAGCTCTTTTTAAAGACATATTTTGCACTAATAGTGTTTTATCTGTGCTTAAAATACCCAACATTTAATACTTAAATATGGATACACATAAGCATTTGGCTTTGTATAATGTTAGAAAGTATATTGCCTCCAGAATTTTAAGATGTTAAACAGTTAGAAGGTCTGAAATAGTCTTAAAACTCAGAATAAACATTATAACACAGACAGAAGAAACAGAAAGACAATCTAAAATTTAGAGAAAAGTGTTAAATCCAGCACAAGGATAGGCAGAAACAAGAACACATCTCTCAGACTGTTACACCATGGTTGAGCTTTCAGTAATAGATGGCTGTAGTGAGTCCTCTGAAGTCCTGCTGCATTTCCAAGCATTTCTGGTATCTCTCTGCAGTAGAATCAGTAACTTTGAGAGCATGCTGGACATATGCAAGGACCACCCTCTGAAGGTCAAGCCCAGGGACAGCTAGCTTATGCCATTTGCAATTACCAAACTCCACATAATTTGTAACTTTCCCAAGCTGCAGTATTTTTATTCAATTAAAACTGTGAAACCAGCATAAACTCCCAGTAGATCCAAAATACTAAGGAGTTCAAGAAGACAAATGTGCACATTCTAGTTACCTTCCTCCAGCACGTGCCACAAGATGACCTGTGACAGCGTGCAGTGTTGCACACTCGGTGTGAGACTGGCAATGAGCCGCAGCTGCCAAAGCTGACAGTCCTTACTCTCTATGTAGGAGGGTAGGTATGGTCACCTGTGCTTGGTGCCCTCAATGCCTTGGGGCATAGACTGGACCCTAGCCCCACTGAGCAGTGAATTCCAGCCATCCTGGCCACCCAGTCAGGGCCATTCTGAGGATGTTCAGCACAGAGGCTGCTGAACAGCCTCAGAAAAATTCATAGAGCAAAAGAAGTCCTTTTTTGTTTCAGCATTTACCAGAAGTGCACAAAGACTCCTAGGCAGGAGGTTTGGAAGCTGGTAGTCAAAGGGATCAGTGGCATTTGCAATCTGGGTTTGAGGGCTGTAGCCTACCTCTTCCTCTTCTTGGGGAAGCACGGTGGCAGCTACACTTCCCATGCCAGTGCTTTCTCCCACTGGTTTTGCCCATTCTGCAAGGTCCACCTTCTGCGTTTTACTCTTACCCCTCATGCTTGTCAAACTGAGCCACCAGCCAGCAGATCTCCAAGGTGTTTCCAGAGCTGCAATTTTCTACTCTTTGTTAAGTCAAAATTTTATCTAGACCTTTCCAGATACATTTGTATAACTCCTCGGGACCAGGAAGTTTTCCTTTGGTGCTTTCTCTGTACTTAGAATTTTGGAGGGAGCTGAGGAAAATAGGAAGTTTCAGGACATCTGGAAAATAGCAGCTTTACCAACTCCTCTCCAAATAGATACATTTTTGTTTCTCTTTTAAAGTGAAAACATTCATTAAATTACTTACTGCATTGACTAGTATGCATGCTCATTACTTCACAGGAAGAAGTCTTGGGAAGAAAATCTGCAAGAAGGCTAAAATATTTCCTCTCTTACAAACTGGCAAAAACACAACTGTGATTGGACACACAGATAAAAACACTAATATTCCATTTCTATACCGAGGCCTCTCAGGTCACCAATGCAACAAGGGTTGCAGCATTAGAAAACTGTACCACCTAGAATTTCAGCTGTCACCATTTCCCACAAGTAAGTTGTGACATATGAACATACAAGAGCAGTTTGCAAAAATGTCCTGATGCATTAGAAGGCAGCCTGCCTGCCAGTCCCCATACAGCCCATTTGGTGCCACAGAGGCCTTTCTGCAAAAAAAGCAAGGCTGTTTGATGGAACCTAGCTGTGTCTGCCTGAAGTGGTCTTATCCTGAGTGGGGTGTCCAGTGAAAACAACTCATCCATCACCGTTTGCAGCACAAACGAAAGGTCCGGTTCTTGCAGGGTGACAGCTAAACCTGCGAACAATGTGGCTATTTACATTGTGGAAAAGATAGGAGCAAGAATTCCCAAGATCTCCTTGCAACATGCCCAGGTTTTTCTGATAGTAAATGCTGAACAAAATCTGCAGTACAGATGTATTTTGGTTTGGCACATGACTTCTCTCAGGAAGTTTTTTAATGAAAGGCCACTCCACCAGGCTGAGTTGTTAAGTCTTGTTCCACAGGCCCATCCCAAGTAATTTCTATGCACTAGTATGTAAGAGTTTCCTTTTGGGCTACAATCCAAAATTTTTTTACTGATTTCATGCAGAAGTTCCAAGGGTTTTGAAACTTTTCTTTCCTTTGTTTTTTTTTTTTTTGGGTTTTTTTTTGTTTTTTTTCAGTGGGTAAGTAGAAACATTTCTTTGAAACAGTTTACTTCTAAAATTATCTCAGCTTGAGGAGTCATGCTGCAGGTAGCTTCCATGCCTGCACATTCCACACACTTGCTACTTTTATTCCTTGCACAAAGCTTTAATTTATGACTCACACTGTAAAGCTGTAGTAGAAAGAGGCCAAGGAGTGTTTCGAGACAAATACCACTGAAGATACACCTGTGCAGGCTGCCTCCTTTCTCAGAAAGACTATGTTGTTACTTTTCTTTTCTGCTGTGTTCACCAAGGTGAAATCAATCAGTGCTGCTGCTGAAACCAAAATCCAATAGGCAACAGTGATGATCAACCACAGACTTGCACCAATTTTGTTTAGTCAGGCTCACTGCTTAGAGGGCTATTTTACTCTGTACTGGAGCCTTAGATCTGACCTCCCACTCCTTTTTCAGGAGAATGGAAGGGACCTGAGCTCAGCCATTTTGCCTTGCTGTGCAGCTAAAACAGTCCACTGTGACAGTAGAAAGCTCTGATACTGAGCAAATATTAGCCTATTTGTCCTGGCTTACTGTTGCAGGGGTTATAAAACTTACTACTAGAACCTTTGGCTAAGGTTCAGAATGTAAATCAGGGTTGGACCAGCAGCACATTTGCCCACTGACAGAAGGTCTATCTCACAGCACTGCTATCTGTGAATGCAGATGGCTCTGGGACACTGCTCGTGTGCATGAGAGTATACTGCTCTTTAACCCTCTTCTGATAATCAGCAGTTTCCTGGGATGTGGGATTTTGCCCTCCAGGTGCCAGTCCCATTGATATCTTAGGAGAGGATATATGGAAAATATTTGCTTCACACAGCCACATCTGAGATCCAGTCTGTGGTTAAACACTGTCTCTCCTGCTGCTGATAATTTGCTTTTTCTCCTGCCATTTGCAACCAGTTTTCATGCTCCAAAACGCAAGCCTAAAATGTCTGAGACAACCTGCAATGTGACCAGCAGCTCCAGAAGCGTGTCAATCTTCTCTCCAGCATCAGGGATTACAAGTTCTTGTCCCTTCTCTAGAGACATACTGAGCTTCAAAGGAACTGGGCTTGTAAAAAAGAGATGTGTTATCTGGCAATGGGTTGGATTAAGCTGCTAAATATTGCTATTTCCTATCCAGACAGCAAGGGGATGAGCAATGTGTACACAACAAGAGCAGCTGGGTAGAGGATGTTGTTCCTGTGCTTCTATCTGGCAGCACTGACAAATCTTGGATTACTGCAATAAGCATAACTCTCTTCAGCATGCTTCAGAAAGCCCCATGGTCTGGAAACTGCATTACCTTTGTGCTTTGTGGAGAAAAAAAAAAAAAAAAAGAAAAGGACAAGAAAAATGGACCTCTGTGGTATTCAGCATGTGCCAATTGAATAACCAGCACTGCTGTGCAATGCCACAGTACCATTTGCTGTGGGAGAGATTGCTGTTTTTTCCCACCTGATCTCACATCAGAGACTTCCAAGAGCCTGAAAAGGTGAAGAGAGCTTTCACGAATGTCACTTACAGATTTACTCCTCTTGGTAGGAGAGGCCTTTATTCACCGAGGTCTCTGGAGAGAGGGTACCTGTTTTTGGGAGCATGCTGAACCAAAAATGGGGCCATGGGCAGTGCAGCATCCCCAGTAGCTATGAAGGCTTCAGAGGTCCCTGTTTCATGTCCCCAGATGATCAGAGCTATCCACAGGGTAGCTGTGCAAACAGAATAAGGAACAGGGTACTCTCTGGTGAAAGGATACTCGTTGGTCCCAACCTTTATGCCCAGGGTCCTGCCCTCTGAATACAAGACAGTTGGCTCTGTCTGAACTCCAGATTCAGTAAAATTTTTGGCAACAGCTCATCTCAGGAGTGTTGCCCACACCTCCTGCAGGCTGCCCCACATACCCCGAAGGAGATGCCTGGACCCTGCAGGGACATGCAGGACCTCATGACGCATCTCAGAGGGCTGGTGCTGCACAGGCTGTGGGGACCTGGTACTGAATTGGCACCTCTTGGGTAGCAAAGATATTTTGAGCTGACTCAGTGTCAGCTCCCTGGAGAAATGGAAACCTAATTATACAACCTTGTTCACTGGCTCCCAAGGACACAACAGGGATGGCAGCACCTGCTGCGCTGGCAGCGCCAACTGCACATGGTGATTGTGTCAACTCTGCCACTTCTGCATCTCTGTACTCCCTCCTCCAGCATGACAGCACAGTAGCAAAATCCATTCCATGGACCACAGCAGTGGCTTGACCTGTGCAGTGCCATTAAGGAAAATGGGTTATGCTGACTACTTGTTTTCAGTAGCATTGCTGATGGAGAGGGATGCTGCAGAAGCCAGCCACTAAACTCTTCTTCCCTATGCAGCGATAACTCCAGCAGGTTTGAATGAGGACTTATAAGAATGTCCTTCCAAATTACTTCCTCCCAACCCCAGGAAGGGGATGAGGAACACATGCTTTTAGGAGTCAGAAAAGAGCCTTCACATCTCCATCCACCATCCTTGTCTTTCTCTGAATTTCCCTTAAAGCTTGTTCCCCAGCTTCTGCCCACAGAAGCCTGCTGGCTGCCACAGTAGGAAGTTTGCTGCTAACTCTGTGTGTGTGTAATGTCGTTCCATCCATCTTGGCTCAGTCAGAAGTAGTCCAGATAGCTGCACTTCCTCTTAGTGAGAGCACTATTTCCAGCAGAGGCCTGATCTTGGTGCTGAGTCTGTCTGTTGGCAGCAGAAGGAGCCACACTCTGGGATAGGCATCTCCTAGGAAAGGAAGTTGGGAAGCATGAATAACTTAAAACCATCAGAAGGCATCCTCAGGCCTGCCTCTGGCTCAGTATAATTGACACTAATTACCAGTCTTCACAACCTGTAGCCATGATTTCTCATTTTTAGATTGCTCAAGGTTTACATATAGTTAGTTAACATGGAAACAAGACACCTGAGGAATGGCTGTTTGCCCTGGGCTGCCCAAAATACACTGTCACCTGCTCAGCAACTCCCAGCCCCCAGAACCACAGTGGCCACAGCACCACATATCCCACAGGTTCCACTTCCCAAAAGTGGAGCAAAAGCACATGCACACCATCAGGGCTGTGCTCTTGGCTGAATGGGGAGGGCTGCTAATGAGAAAAACAGCATGCAGTGATACTAGAGCATGCTTTCCAAAAAGCTTACATCACAGAGTTGTTCAGCCACCAGAGAAACAATGCAAGAAATAGGCAAGAGATGAGTGCTATCTGCAAAGTACATCTGAGTCCAAAAGCTAATTCAAAATCCTTTCATGGGGATCATGAGTAAATATTCAGAATAAAAATAATACTAAAAACAGCCTAGAAGAAAAACAGCTTAATACATGGCATGGGTTAAAAGCACTCACCTTCAGTCTGCATTGGCTTGGGTTATGGTTCTGAGATTGGAGATTAGGAGGAAGTTACACCCCATGGGTTGTGATGATGCGCAGCGAGGGCTCTGGACCTTCACAGCATTTACTTACACATTAATGAAGCCTCAAGGTCCTGAGCCTGGTCCCTGCTCTTGCAGGGTGCAGCCACCTCCACAGGTACACAGCAAATACCAGAGCAAGGTTTTCTCACTGCCCCTTGTCCCAGACATGACTGCAGTGCCATGGTAGGTGTGTGATTTTGCCACATGTGTTTCCAAAAAAACATATGTTCAACTCCTCCTGTGGCAATGTCCAGAGGTTTTGTCTGACTTCATCAGCACATGTTGCTTTCTATGCATTACTTTGTCAGCTCAGACACAAAATTTTGTGCTCTTTCCTGAGCAGGGAACACAGCCTGAGAGACCAAGTCTAAGGCACACACATACACAGTGATGTAAATCTAGAGGAGATATTTCCACAAAAAGAGATCCTAGAAAGGCTTGTCTCAATAAGATATCAGCTAGGAAAAAGCAGTAACAGCCAAAAAAGACTAATTCCAAATAACACTGCTGCAAATACCACTGTAGTCATTCATTCAAGACACAAAGAGGACACATCCACTGCCTTATGCACTTTTATGTCAGTCAAACCAGAATAGAGAGGGTGGACAGGACTAGATTTCAAAATGGCAGCATTTTATACTCTTTCCCTCTCTTTCACACTGTAACAAATGAGGAATCCAACTCTGTAGCTGCTAGATAAATAATAAAGCTTCTCAGGAATAGGATGTACCACCTGGTGGAAAAACTCAAAGCTGGTTTGTTTATATTTCTGTAATATCTGGTACCCCGTTGAAAGAATACTGTGTTCGAACAAAAGCTCTTTTTAGCAAGTTGGAACACAGGCACACCCAGACAGCACATAGGTAAGCATGGAAATCTACAATTTTTTCATTTATTAAAATAAAAATGTCATATTTTTAATACAAAATAGAGGGAAGGGAATTAATCAAGATTAATTTTCTCTTTTTTTTTCTATCTACAAGCAAAACCTATGATCATGATCATGTTTTTTAAATTTATTTAAAATAGGTCCTCCTAAATAATACAATTTAATCATTAATATGAAAGTAAATATGTATAGTTGGAAAGTGTATATATTGCATATAGACAAAATATGCATAGGGTTAATGCTGCTTAGCTTGCTTAAAGCTAAAACTAATCTAATACACAACTCAAATTCCCACAGCTTAATACATTTTATGACTAAGCTTCTGCTTTAATGGCCAGTCATAAAACCTAAATCACTTAACCCAACATGCAAAACCCAGCATGTGCACTGAAATCTGTGCTAAGCCATTAAAGGCTTTGCTGTCTGAGGGTGTGAGTCTACTGCAGCTTATAATGGTGTTGATTGCTGCAGTTGCTTCCTTCTGCCAGACACTTCACTAAAGTCTTCCAAATTTAAAGCAACAAACAAATAACACAAACAAAAAAATCAACACCAAAACTCCCCCAGACCCAAACCTCACTCCTTCCCTTCCTTTGCAACTGGATTTAGTTTGCTGAAACAGACTTGCAAAGAGTTTATCAGTCCCTGCAGCCAGCACAATGGAGGGGCATTCAGTAACTGCTGATTTCCATGGGCTATGCCCCAATGCACCTGTGCCTGGATGGTGGCAGATGCTCAAATTTCTGCTGTGAAGGATGTGTTTCCAGGCTTGCAGTTTGCAGTGCCTCATCAAGATCAGGAGCCCATGGCCACTGGAGGGCCAGCACATTTGTTTGTCTAAGCCAAGAGAGTCACACTTCTCAGGAGCACAAGCGCTGGACACACTGCATCTCCTTGCACCACCTTTCTGGGTGACAGGATAGCCAGGTAAAAACACAACACAGAAGAAAATCCTTTGTTTTATCCTCCAATTTGGCTTCATCACTGCTTCAGAGCATCTCTGGAGCACCCAGGACCCCATTCCAGCAGTCCCTGACCACACTTACTGTGTTTTAAGCAATGGGTTCAATGGGCACAGAGGCTGGAGGCACCCGAAGCCCAGCTGGAAGCCATGCTACACCCACAACATATGCTGCCTATTCCCACTGTTTACCACCTCCCCAGGCATGGAAACTGTGGGACAGACTGACTGGACCATCAAGGCCGTCCAGCTACCTCTGCATTTGTCCTCCAGCAAGAAGCAGCTTCATTCCATATGCAAGTCCTCCGGGAGGGTGCACACCAGCAACACATCCATGGCTGGCTTCTGTGTGAACTGGTTGTTGGGTATTTGGTTTCTGGTACCTCCTAGAAATGGAGGAAAGCAAAGGTGGAGAGAGCTATGTCAGTCCCTGCATCAGGCACAGAGGTGAGGAAATGCCCTTCACACCCATAGATGTGTAACTGGACAGGGAGTGGCAGCCTGTATCTGTACTTGGCTGGGAGGGAAGACATGGGAAGAAAGAGCAGAGAGCAAACCTAGAGGTAAGAAAACAGCAATAGGAAATCTAAAAGTAAGATACTGGCCCTGGAAAGATTGGGCAGGTGAAGGAGAAACCTAGCAGAGACACTGGAGGCATTGGGCAAAGAGGAATATTTATTGTGAAGGATAAGTTTTTGATTCCCTCACCCAGACAAAATTACTCATATCCGATATGCAATGAAGGCACTCAAGAGTCTGTGCTCAGATATATCAAGGATTAACAAAACTCATCTATTCTCTTTTTCACCCAGTAATTTCATGAAGTAGTGATGCAGCCAGTAGTCACAGTCAATGATTACCATCCGTAATCCTTCTGCATTGTTTCCATTTCAGACCGAGAATGATATATTTTGCTTTTAGAATGGACTAATAGATTTTTTTTCCATATTGAGCTAAAATAACTTCAGATTCATGCTACCTTTTTATACCATGCTGATGTACACACAACAGCCAGGAGCTCATGCTGTTTTCCAGAGGGACCTGGTCTGCCTAGAGAAATGGCCCAACAGGAACATCAAGAAATTCAGCAATGAAGAGCTTAAAATCTTAAACCCAGAAGGGGACAGCTGAAGCCTGGGGACTGACAATCTGGAAAGCAGCTTGGTAGAAAAGGATTTGAAGGTCCTGGTGGACACCAAGTTGAACATTAGCCAGCAGTGTGCCCTTTCTGTAGAGAAGGCAAATGGTGTCTTGAGCTACATAGAAAGGAGTGATGACAGCTGGTTGAGGAATGGGATCCTTCCCCACCAATCAGAACTGGTGAGGTCATAACTCGAGCAAGCCCATGGGGATGCCACAAGCACAATGAAGGAGCTGAAGAATCTGAGGATGAATGTGAGGATAAGCCAAGAGAGCTGCTACTGCTCAGTGTGGAGAAGAGAAAGCTCAAGAGCATCTTATCTGCATGTACAAATACCTGATGAGGGTGAAGAAGGTGGAGACAGACTTTTCTCAGTGGGGCACAGTGCCAGGATTAGAGAGAGTTAGCACAAACTGAAACACAGGTGATTGGTTTTGAATTTTCTGAAATACTTTTGCTGTGAGAGTGGATGCACAGGATGGCCAGAGAGTTTTTGTCTGCATGCTCAAAATCCACCTGGACCCAGCCCTGAGCAACCACATCCAGTCTTGAATGGACAGGGGGCAAGAAGTTCCTGTGCTACAAGAATGCTTATAGTGGGATGTTTGGTGCTGTTTGAAGCAGCAGTGATTACCAAATCTTGTACTGAAAATCTGGTACCAATTTTGCTGAAGAGATCCTTGTGGTAGCACAGACACTCTCTGGATGGAAGTAGAAATTTCTTTGTCACACGAAGTTTTCTTAGAGTACTGTCTTCTGATTCGTTGCCTGTGGACTTGTGGATACCTCTGGAGTACTTCTAAAGGAGACAGGGATAGTAACTAAACAAAGTGAACTCACCACAGAAGCACTTAAGCATACTATACAGCAAAAAAACCTTAAGGATCTATCAGCTGGGCACACAAAGGAAAATGGACACTTGTGATTTAGTCAATCTGATCACAGTCAAGGGGGTAGTGATGCACCTTTCTACCAGCAAAACAATAGGTTTCAGCTAAGAATGCAGAAAAGCACAGAAACTGGGAATATTGTTTAGGAGATGTGGAGCAAGGACTGTTTTTTAACAGAGATATTACAGCAAGACTTTTCAGACAATGTCTTTTCCTCTAAATAACTGCTAAGCAAATACAATTTTTCACCCTCCTTTTATTACCACCTTGGCAGGAACCAGTTCCCAAAAAGTGACTGCCAAGCATCAGTGTATCAGACTTACACCATCTGCACACTGTGGTAGATGTAGATAAGGTTCTTCAGTCTGAAACTTAGTATGCCCTTTAGTGCTCTCTAATTTTCACACATTGCTAACAGCAGGGAGGAGGTGGTAAATTTCCCTTGACAGGAGGAAACACATTTATCCACTGACTGCAGTGCTGCAATGGGAGAAAATGGCTCTCACAGGTACAAGTGGACATCAGAAGTGGCTGCAGTGCAAACCAGATGAAGGCAGCAGAGCACTGAAATGGTAGAGCTTCAGTCCCTTCAGACACTTGCCATCTCCCACCTAGAAAACAGAAGAAAATTGCATCCAGCCTATTTATGGCAACGTCAGCTTCCTGGGCTCAAAACATTTCACAGCCTACCAGGGGAAAAAATACCCCATGATGTTGGGTGTTATAAATTAGACAAAGTTCATGGTGCTTTTTTAGAGGGAAATCTACTGGATTTTGGAAGAGGAAACAAACTTTAATAAAAAAGGACTCCTTTATTCTCTGAGATGCTTTCCTTTAGGATATAATCCATGTTTGGGCTTGAAACAAGAGCAGGAAATGCTACCTACTCATGCAGTGCGAAATGCCATAATTTTATGGCCAAAAAACCGGCTTCTATCTATCACCACCTACGCCAGACATTTGAAGGACATGAAGGACAGTTTCCTCTTGACACCTGTAGCATTTTGACCTTGAAAACACAATGGGTACGTGGCCTCTTGGAATAAGTCTACTGCTGGCCATAGGCTACTTTGCTGTGATCCCACAAAAACCAGCCTTGAGACAGACACTGTGGACAAGTGCAGTCCTTCCTGCAGCATAGTCTTGGTTTATGACTTTATATGCTCATAAAGAATGAGTGCACTGTTCAGCAGCAACAGATTGTCTGAGGTAAAAATGCATCAGCTTCTCTGTTAATCACTGGACAGAGAGCTAGAAATGCCAAATTTTACTTCTGATGTTCATTTAAGTTATGTTTTCAATCTAAACAAAATAATTTCTTTAGTCATCACCTGTTGCATACAAAAGCAATCTGTTCAACAGGCAAAGCACAAAAATATTATGCAGTTATATCCTGGCTGCAGAAAGATTGTTTTTATGTACACACACAAAGATATGAATATCAAATTTGACTGCTGACTCCTAGCAGAGTCAGCACATTGCTGACGCAGCGTGATGAGATCATTGTTTGTGCCAGTCTGCATACAGACAAGATACACTTCACATTCACGTGCACTTATCACTGCAGGAGGAAGCCTGAAACATACCAACATCTCAAGCCTGAAATTTTAAGCTCTAGTAAGAGGGCTCCTAGTTCATACTACCAGTGTAGTACTCACAGAACAACACCCCTTCTAACATCTGCCTTCTCCCTGCTAGACACACTGTCAACTTTTAGACACCCCAGTCCCTCAGCATCAGCAGAGACTCCTCACGGTAGTCATTCACGGTAGTCATCACCATACCACACCATCTAAGAGTTAACATTCTCATCTCAAATAAAGTCCGTGGCTGCAGACATTCCCAAACATGGGGAAAGTCAAAACCTGCCTACTCCAGCTGGAGCTCCCTCTCCGTTCAGCCAATGGCCCAACAAGTGGTCCCTATCCTACAAATCATCTGCAGGAGGGCAAGCTGAATGCCTCAAGACACGGGAAGCCAAAAAAAGGCAGCATTTGAGAGGTCTGTAATCCAGAGACAGCAGGTACAAGTTGCCATGTCCTGTAAAGTGGGCTGCAATCTCTGCTGAAACACTTTCCCCCTTTTCCAGCCATACAATATTACCCTTAAACAGATCATGCTGAAAGCCCCATAAAATTCACGGAAATAGGCTTAGTCTAGCCTTCAGGAACATCTCAGAGGTCTCCAGCCTCTCTCTGAGCAAGGACTCTTAAAGTTTAAATAACCTCACAAAAGTTTCACCTCTTTTATTCTTCCTTGTTACCCAGTATGTTGCAGAAGTGGCCAGATTTGCCCATCGTTCTGGAGCATTTAGTCACAATCAAGTTTAATGCTGCATTCACTAGTTCTACCTCTCATTGCTGTTATTTCTCCTTCCCATATGTTTCTCTCCTTGGGAAAACGCTCTGTAAGGACCCTCAGGAAAAAAACAGTTGCCCCAAAAGGAGGGGCAGAAGCCAATGAAACCAAATAGAAAGGAGGCAAGTGACAAAGAATGTGCCTTGCCTTGCCTTGCTCAGATCTGAGGGACTGCCAACTAAGGAAGCAGAGTTTCTGAATTCTTAGTGGAAGAAGCAAAAGCCTAGATGGATAAAACAGTGTTCAAACCAACAAGTAAAAAATCCAGGAAGAAAATTACAGGTTTTGAGCTTTCCTCTGTCTGCTTACTGAGATGTGAAATGGAACAGAATACTAGACTCAGTGGCTCATGATTAATTTAACTAGGTGGTGATGGCCTTTTATACTATTAAATCATTAATTTACCTATATGGTGTTCTTACAGAAAGAATAGGTTTTTCAAATTCAAGGCTTCTTACAAAGTTTTATTTTGGCATTAATACAAATATATCTATACATGAAAGTTCAAAAAAACGAACATAAAAATGTATGCACATATACCTTTATCTATGTAGAGTGTGAACATGCAACAGAAAAGCAAAAAATATATGTATAAATTCCCACAAAAGCATCATAGTTCCTTTCTATTTTCTCATTTCTACAGGGTTAGGGAGTCACTTCTGAATGTGTTACAGCATTTTACACATATACTCTACAGGCCTGCTGCTGTCTCAGCACCTCTCCCAGCATTTTGGTATCAGAGAAAAGACGAAGTTATTGCCACCAAAAATAAGTTACTGTTCAACATGCAAAAATACAGTCTTCCAGGCACCAGAGGCACGCCTTAAAAGTAGAAAAGCTTGTCATCACACAGTAAAGGCTAGCAGAGCTTTAGATCAGCTTGAGCTCATTTCCACACTGTGAGCAGATAAAAGTTTAACACAGGCCCAGAGGATGCAAAGACAAAGTCAAGAAAAATAGTTTACCTAATGTCAAAGCCCAGTGAAGTGATTTCTTCTGACAGCTCCTGCTTTGTGCTCCCAGTGAATTTACTGGCTTCCTGCATAGGCACATGAGCCTGACCTCTCCCATTCACCCACAAATTGGCTACATATAAAATGGCCATTAGTTCCAGCTGGCACATGGGTTTTTGACTGAGGCACTTCCTTCCTGTCTGAAACTCAGTAAAAGTGTTGGGGGAATGTGTGGAGGGATGAGAGAGAAAGAAGCAGCAAACCATAAACTGGGCTCCCTGGTCTGCATTTCTTAATTGAGCATCTGCAGTCACATCAACAATTGGGCAAAAATTCAGTAGATCTGATTCAGATCTAGAAGAAGCACATTCTCCCCAAAGCACAAACCACACACAAGGAACATTCCACTCTTGATCTGATGAGAATTCAAGAAATAAAGCATTCCAAAAGCTGTGTTGGGAAGCACTGGAAATATTTTACTTTCTAACGTCTCTTAGGTTACAAGATTAAGCTGGCTAGTTATTTCAACCTCACCTAAGTTGTGAAGATGGGCAGCACGAACATCTTCCTCTTAGAAGGGTTGTTAGACACTTGTCCTTTGAGATGCACTCTGCAAGGCCTCAGCATAATTTTACCACTTGAGGGACACTAACCTAGAATTGCCTTTGAAAAGGAAACCCCCTGGTCACAACCTTGCAAAGCTGCAGCTAAACATCAGCAAAGCGTTAGGACGCACAAGACTGGCTGGTGCACCTACATTTAATGTTGGATTTGTATGGGTAACTGGACACTGATTCCAGGTAGGACTTAAATTGAAAACATAGCCACCCATCCTTAGAAACTGCTACAAAGAAGCATTTAGGGACCTGGCAAATAAACAAAAGCAGAATGTGGTGAGTTTAACCATAAGAATTTTAACTTATTCTTAATTGTGTGATAGCTGGTAATTAAAATTGGTTTGTGCAGTGCAGAACAGGTCCAACTCTAAAGGCTCAGAATCAACAGAAAGGTTTGGCTCTGTGGCTGGTGGTTTCTTTGGTTGTGGTGGTTTTTGGTTTGATTTTGATTTTTTGGTGAGGATTTCTTGTTTGTTCATTGGTTTGGGTTGGTTTGTTTTTATGGGTTTTTTTGTTTGTTTGTTTGTTAAAAGCACATCCCAGGACCCCAATTTCAATTACAGTGCAGTTTTACAACACTAACACAAGAATCTTGTATATATTCTCCAAAGCCACCATAAAAACAGAGATGACTTTGTGGAGGGAAATTCTTATCTGCCTAGATAACTGCATTATAATACTAAGTACTGGCTATGACACAGATTTTAGTTTAGGAGATAAGAAAAAACCTTATGTAAACTTGTGCATTCACTCTGAATAGCCAAGTAGTAAACAATTCAGTATAATCTGATCATTAGTTCAAAACTAATACAATTCTCTAACCCAAAAGATGGATTATATTTGAAATTATTCCCATTATATACAGTGCCATTTTCTCTTCTAAGCATTATTTATACAAACAGAGGCATTATAGAAGCTGAAATCTCTTTGTGTAACTATTAAAACACTATTAAAAGTGTATATATGCCCATATTAAATTTTAGTTTTTCTCAGCCTCAACAGCCATCATCCGTATCAGAGCTGCTGGGGAAGCAGTTCAATCCAAGAACAGCTGGAGCTCAAACCCACCCTAAAATTAGATGATCAAAAATTAGTTGTGAGGCTTAAAAGCTTTTAAGATTAATGAAACCTCCAGAAGTGATTTGCGAAAACAGGTGGTTACAGACAAGCTTTTCAAAAAGTTGTCAAAACAGACCTGACAGGAAATGCAGGTAGCCAGCACACAGCAGGAAAACAGGAGAGTGGCAAAAGGAATTCAAAGGAGAAAGGCTTTAATGGAAAGCACAGAATAAAATGACAACATTATTTATCAGTAGGCAGGAAAGGACTGAAGAAAGAGGATTTAAGTATTGTGCTGTGTGGCTGCAAATGTACTGAGCACAAAAGACACTTAGGAACATTTAAGTTTCTGTAAATAGATTTCAAGTGATTCCAGCAGTGTTTGTTTATGCCATGCATGCAGGATTCCAACAACTCTTTCAGAAACAGTCTCTTACTAAGTTTCACGTGATCTTCACAAATGGTAGGGAAGAGACAAAAAAAGAAGCCAATTTAGATGGCAGAGCAAGTTCAGAGTGCTTTTGAGTTAGTGCATGTGAAACAAAGGATGAACATTACTTCTCAATGTCAACATGTTTTGTGGCAAAGTATCATCTCTAAAATCTGAATCTAGGCTACTGAAATAGATAAGAACTATGCTGTTCACTTGTAAAATTTTTGTACACTGAAGTTATTCTACAAAAATTAAGGATAACTTTTAGCACATATGAGCTAGTTTTAGTCAAACACAAAATCTAAAAGAGATGGTGCAGATGTAAAAGAACTCAAAAGGTATATCCCTTTACTGCTGTGAAGATTAATTAGAAATATAATCTAACAAAACTGCCATGAATACTTAAAGCCGTCACATTACAGCATCACTGAAGAAAGGAAGAAAGTACTCCAAACAGATTGTATTCAAAATTTATTTTTAAATAAAGGAAAAAACAAGACAATTATTTTAAATAAAGATGGTGTGTTCTACACAGCTGTAGATCAACATAACTTTACATTAGCTGTTTATAATTTTTAAAAGTTCTGTTGCAGCATTGTCTACAACATTTGACACTGTTGGTTTCCATTTCATCATCAACCAAACAATACCCAAATGAAACTATTTGCTTAAGTGAAGCTTAATTTTTCATAG
>VZTB01005210.1:25663-37573 GCA_013397245.1 Thryothorus ludovicianus
CTTGAGAAGTTTCTTTGGCATATGTGCCTTATTATTACAATGGGTATAGGAAAAAAAAAAGAAGTATTTTATCAAGACTCTTCTTTGGAGAAAAACAAATAAAACCAAGTTTGGAAGCTTCTCTCTAATGGAACTGACAATGATATGGCTTAATTATTTCTAGAAGACTTATATTGATAGGACAAAGCAAATGTCATTAACATGCTTGCTATTATGTATGTGAAGCTGACATGAACACCCATACTTACAGTATATGCCATGTATACAAAATAAAATAAAAAGCAAGCAAAAAGAAAGATTTAAACTACACCTAAAGCAATAAGCTTACTTCAGAGTCTTCTTACCGGTCAGCTATAGCTTTGGCCATGAAGTAATCTTCAGCAATATACTGTGCAAAAGCTATCAGTCCTCCAGCTTGGTCTAAGACATCCTTCCTCATTAAGCATGACATTCCTGTTACGCACTTAAAGCCAGTTAAGTTGGCTGAAATATATGACCTTGGATGAGAAGTTCCAAAATAGACCTGTCAAAAGAACAAAAGGCATTTAAAACTCTGTGTGTAAGTACTACATTGATAACTTTTTCCTCTGAAAACATATGGAGGATAAAAAAACACTAGATGTGGCCAATTATGATGGTGTATTTGGAAAGACCTTTACTACTATTCTGAAAAACTTAGCGTATCATCAAATCTGAGAAATCTATTGGTGATTTTGCCTGTGTTTTTGCAAATCTATAAGCAGGTTTTAAATCCACATATTGAACTACTGCACGTAATTTTGTATTTCATTTCCAGTTTACTGAAGTTTTTCTCGGGGAATATATGTATAAAAAAACCCATTAAGCAATAGACTAATCACTAAGATTAATGTATTATGTGGTGGTAACTGACAGACATATTCTCTTCCTCCTCTTGTGAAAATCAACTGCATTCCTGCATACATGTTCTTAGAAACTTGCTATATGATTCTACAGAAGCATGGGAAATTTGTTTACTTAGCACACTAGCAAACAAAAATAGTGAAGGAAAAACTCAGATTGTGAGCAAACTTTTTTACAAGACTCAGTAACTTAAGACTAGGAATGACCTACAAAACAACAGAGAACGAGTGCTAGTGCCTCTCACTATCACTTAGCGTAGAATGCCTTCACATTGGTACCACAACTCGTTCAAGAAAAGCCATGCTCATCTTGCAGTATACTGGCTCAGCAGGCAAAAAGCTCTTCCAGGAATACAGAAGCAGGAGTTATAATTCTTGCTTTAACAAATACCAGCACTAGGAAATTTGTGCTATAGGTCTCTGTTTTCCTCTTGTAAGAGAAAATTCAGACTTCGTATCATAAAAAAAATGAAAAAAAGGAAGAAAAAAATTCTGTACAAAAAGCATCCCTCATTTAGAGCAATCATGGAGTACCGAATTCTACCACACTTTCACCTCTCACATTTCTGTCTTTCATCCCTCTCAGTTAGCCTTGGGGCCAAAATGCCTTATACATGCCAGCTCCAAATAAAAATAGGTTAAATTCCATGCCTTGAGACATAAGGAACAAAAAAGCAAACTGAACCTTCTTCATTCTACCAAAGACAACTTACTGAGAAAGAGGAGAGGAGAGAATAGGACAGAATGAGTAATATGAAGGTGGTGGATAGGAACCAACTTTTCATTTTCTCTTTCACTACAATTATTATGAGACCTGAAATAGCACTACAGAACAAGAGTCAGAATGCATTAGTTATAGATTCTGTAACAAACAAATCTATGCAGCCTCCTGATAAAGAAAATCATAGGTGTTAAAAATTTCTATGGACTCAAAAAAAAGAATGGAAAAGTTCATTTAAGAACACTGTTCTTATTAAAATACTTTAATAGTAAGAATTAGTAAATACACAAGTCTGCTTCCTGCTCAGGTAGTCTCTCAGCTGAAAATTATATAATGTTGAAGCAGTATCACAGGAAAATAGGATATAAACCTTGCTTTTGCTCTACTTTCCTCAAAGGCTCTGCTTGTAAATCCTGCTGGAAGTAAAACTGCATGAGCTGGACTTGGCTTTGAATTGCCATGGCCATTTTTGTGTGCCTCTTCAGATATCAAAATAGAAATAATTAGTCCTTTCTGACTAAGCACTAGTAAGCATTTGTCAGTTCAGTTTTTCAGTTTTTTAATAATTTTAAATATAGAATCCAAAATGTGTATCCTGTTGTCTTTATTGTTCATACTGTGTCAAATATTGACTCAATAGGCAGAGCACCACAGAGAAATTTTGGGAGCATTTAGAAGCTGTCCTAGTTACTCTGAGTTTCAAGTGTGACTGCAGCTAAAAATAAACATTTCCTCACTCACAAAGTACAAGAGGCACCATACAGCTTTCAATCACATAGGTTTTGTAAGCAAAAAAGTATCAAACCAAATCCCCCCCACAACACCGCACTCACCTGTTCAAGGGTAGCAGCAAAACCCTGCCTGTCTGCAACGTAGGGAAGCCAATGGACCAACCCCACTTTTTCAGTCATTTGATTGGCCATATCTGTCAGTGTGTCTGGTGTTACTAAGTGACAAAAGAAAAAAAAACACACTTGAGGGAGCAATTCTGTCAGTAGCAGACTACTGCCACAAGACACTAATTCTCATTTTATTACCAGTATCAGAAGTACATATGCTTTGATGAATACTATCTTATAAGAACGGTTTCAGAAAAATAATATTAGTGATTAACCATTATTAGGATCAACAACAAATATAATGGAAATAGTCTGAATAGTATTTTTAAAGGTATTTTCTCATTTAATTAGAGGTTAATCTTTTATTACACAAAAACATTTTTTATTCAGACTTCTAACTTTAATTTCTGCTTACACTGTCAGTTAAAATAGTTTCCAAAATCTGCTTGCTTATGGTGAATATGCATAGTTTAACAGTTAGCACATACACACCTACCTCTGATTCCACTATCACAAATCCATATGAGATCATATTTGGCAACTTCATAGCCAGGCATTAAGTTATTAATCTTGGGGTTGATGCCAACCTTTTTGCCACCTAAAAAATACAAACATCACACAGAATTAATGTATGGGGAGTTCTTGGAATTCAGATTCAATACCCAAAAAATTTAAATATATGAACTGAAGAAGAGTAAATGTTTATCCACCAATTCTTAAAGCCCACTTTTCATAAAATATTTACATTTTAAGGATACTTTCAAGTCTGTATTTTTATATTTCAATTCTATATTTATATTATCTAGATAAAATTCTATATTTTATAACTGGAAAAAAGGAAAAAATATTCAAATGCTTCCTTAAAATGGCAGGATAGCAAGATTAATGTAATTGAAGGAGCAGTAGAACTATAAAGCTTATTACTACATTCTTGTAAGGTGAACATTATTCATCTCTTATTTTTTAAGACTATGATTATGAAGACTGCATTCTTCAGTAATTTCACCAGAAAAATAAAAAGGAGCAGAATAAAATGAGATACACTCCTTTACATCCAGCTGACATACAAGGTCAAGTTTGTTTTGTGTAAGAGAAAAAAAAACAACAACTGCATTTTACTACCTTGTTCTAATACCCCGTTCCTCCACTAATTCAAATACAAAGTGAAGAAAGAGCCGTACAGCCTAAGCAGATGAAAAAGGATTGTTGCAGGACCTCAAGTTCAAATACAGTCAAAACTCTGAGTCACTTTCTGACATTTAGTTCAGTGCAAAGACAGGATTTAAACTGTTGTTTTAAAGTAAGGAGGAAAATTTGCAGGGGGTTACCCAGATCATTCTTCCTGAAGTTTTCTTGGACTGGCGACACAGATTCACTACAAATTTACTTTTTACTGCAAACTGGTGATTAAGCTACAGAACCAGCCTGGGCTGACCAAGACAATTACTTATTTCTTTAAGTCCATATACATATGGAGTCTTCAACTTCACATAGAGTATTCTATACAAGGTTGAAGACCTATCATTTTACAAGTCAGAGTCCCACCTTCAAGTTTCACTGCTTACCTATAAACAGTCTAGCATCAACATTTGGGTATTTGCCAAGGAGCTTTTTGCACACATCAATAGCTGGATCATCATGATCTTGTACACACAGTAGTACTTCATACTAGTAAAAACAAAAATGTATACACTCACATATATATTTAGATACATACAGCTAATATCCATATGGTCTAAAAATAAGGTTTAATAACATAGTAAGCTAAAAAGATAAAGAGTGCTGTGATGGAATTAAAAACAAAAGGGTTGCTTTACAGCTAAATCTAGTTTTTTAATGCACAGCCAGGTATTTGTGAAAAATGAACTAAAGCTGTATCTCGATCAACACTTTTACTGATGAACACTACTCCTGTTGTTATTGAAGGGTTTCTATTAGTCATGAAATAATATGCTCTGGTGTACAATGTAAAATTTGTTTCCACTTCCATTTTTGTTCATGTACAAATCTTAAATCCAATGCTATATTCAAGGAAATAACAACACCTGCTAAAGAATGAGGTTATGATACACTATGACTGCACACCTTTGAACTATAAACCACTCCTTTACTTCATAGATACATATGCAGAACAGATTTGGAAGACAACCAATAGAGACCAGTATACGTATGTGTGTATGTACACTTAATTGCACAACAAAGCTCAGGAATATGCATATGTAACATATCTGCATTTTCTTCTTAATAGAGTAATGGTTGAAAAAACAACGGGTAAGGGAAAACTGTACATGCTTACACAAGCTAGTGATAGTGGGTGAAGAAACAAATCACTCAATATTGAGGCAGTTTTGACAAAGGTATTTCTGCTTTTGCAGTAACAGCGAATTTGTTAAATACTTCTTACTTGATAATTTTTTTTTTAATCCTGTTAAAATTAGAGCTATTAAAGCTCCAATACAAAGACTAAAATACAGAAAATGCAAAATTCTGATCAAGATACTCAGAAGTCATTTTTAAAGTCCAAGACTGAAAAATTCAATCACAACAAGAAACAATTTTCTTGTACCACCACATTTGCAGCAGCTGCAGTAAATAAGGATCCCAACCAGCAATCAAAACAGTTCTTATTCTCCCTTATACTATTTTATCACCTGACTAAACTTAGTTTTTTCTTAAGTAGTTTGATGAAAATAATCTTAATTTTGAAAGCTCAATGATTAAAATTTCTGATGTTCTTGTTCAGTAAGGCATATTACATACAACAGAAGATATTAAGTTAAATATATATATATACTTCCAATAAAAAATTGTACTGTCATACACAAAAACCAGAACTACTTTAACTCCATTTGGAATATTGAGGAAATTTTAAATCATTGAAATGGGAATTAAGATTTGTTCTAGCACTACAAACTATCAGGCCATTATCTCTACCTCTCAGAATGCAAATTCAAAGTCCCTTTGGCTAAGGAGCACACAGTGTTTGATTTCTACCATCTTACAGCATGGAAAATGCATTTTAAAAGAATTGTCTCATTAAGCAGACAGGTCCTCTCATCATAACGGAATTTTGACAGCATGAACACCATAGAAATAAACAACTGAAGAAATTAGTTTTTTACTGCACATGAATTAAATTTGTAAAATAAAATTGGTTTTCCAAGTCATTATACAATTAATCCTCAATCCACAGCAGCAATGACACTTCTATATCCATAATCTTCAGGAAATTCAGTCAGAAGTAAACCAGATATTTCAGACTCCAATATTTGAAAAGAGAAAAATTCAAACCACATCACCTTTGTATACAGTAGCTAAGTAAAAAACTAGAAAATGTATGATAAATGCAGTAAAAATAAAAAGATGTTTATCTACATAAACATTACCCTCAGGTTCCTTTGAATTTAACATGAATAGAACAACTTCTGCAGAACTACAATATGCCTAGTAGGTGATAACTCTTCACTGATAAAAATATTATATGCAAGTCCTGCAGTTTTGAGATGGCATAACTGGATTCCATTCAAGAGAAGATATTTCACACATGGAGTATCACAGAAGGGAATCATTACTACTGCAGGTTGAATTCAGCTTCACTGAAAAAAGTTTCAGATTAATCTTTTGTAACAATTTTTCACTGCACAGCTGAACTTTGAATACCAGGCAACATTGTTATTCTAATTTTTGTGGCCAATCTCTTAAAACAGTTCTGTATGGTAACTATAGAAAGTTTTTTTTCAGACACTTTGGGGACCTTAGTCCATGGTGCTGCAGTAAACTGAAGCATTCACACAGATGCATTTTGACTCTCCCTGGGAAAAATATGATTACTACTATTATTTGAAACTCAGATTTGTGTGGTGTAGCAACATTTTAAGATGATTATCCATGTGTTTCAGAAGAAGGGGCCAAGACTAACTCTTGTAAAGCAAGATCCAACACAACTTTTTTTTGGCTTATTAAACAAGTTTTATTTGTAATCAGATGTTTCAGCTGCATAATGTTATGTTCATTATAGGTCATATAACAGCTTATGATATTGCTGAAGATTCTTTGCACTGCTGGCAATACTGGTATATGCAGCATGCCTCAGGTATGCTTTAAAATACGCTTGGCCACACTTTATTGCACTTTGTTGAGTTGAAAGGATTTATGTGTTCATGTCTGAAGCTTTTCAAAAGGCCCAAAGCTTCATTAAAGGAAAAGTTTCCAATTTCTGATTAGTTCCAAGTGCTAGGGAGTTTTGTTTTACCCTGCCTACTCAGGTGTCAGTTTAAGGCTCTCAGTTAGAATACACACACTGTACAGTTTACACAAACCTTTGACCTTTTACAATTGGAGCAGCAGTGTCAGCTACAGTTTTGAGAAGAATTGAGAAAAGAGGAATTTTTATATTAAAGCTAAATTTCAAATTTCAGAATTCAGCAGACAAATTCATTAAAAATATATTCTTTTTCCCATCCACAGGAGCATACTTCAAATATTGATTGATACAGCAAACATTTGCAGACTTCTGTTAAGCTCTTTAGAGCAAGGAGAGTATCTGAGGTACTTATCAATTATATTGCTTATCATTTGTATTAAATTCAAACAATGCTTAACAGTAAATGTGAGCTTTCATGAACTGTTTGCTTCTCAACATCAGCACATGGCTTAGAGGCAGCCCTACCTACCAACAGCTGGTGAGGTACTATCTCATCACTGAGCAGCTCTTCAGTAGATGAGTCATCCGTAAGAATCATCCAGAAGTTTCAGGCTATCAGTTAAGTGTTCTCTATTGGAGGATCTCTTATAGAGAAGTAGTCAACTGAAGAGAATTTCTTGCCTCTCAAGTGATCTCTTACAGCAATATGAAACACTTAAATCTACAAATACCGCAATACAGGAATAATGATTAAGCAAATCTTAGTGGAGTGTAGAGTGTGCTTCACCCTTAAGCCATGTTCTCAATAGACAGCTTCTAAAAAAGGAGTAAGTTTTGTTTGCAACATGTAAAATATGTAGTCACACATTTTCTGCAGAAGGAAGAAAAATTCAAGACAATCAAGCAGCATAGCTTCCATCTAAGCTTTTCATATGACTTTCTGAGACACAGGAGGAAAAAAAAAAAAAGACACTAAGTAATATACATACTTTAGGATAATCCAGTTCAAAGAAGGTTTCCAGGTTGTTGATCAGGTTAGGATCCACACCTTTTAACGGCTTTAGAAGTGAAACACCAGGAAGCTTGCTATATGGCTGTTTGTCCGTGGCTTTCTTATTGAGGTGGAGGCGTCTGTAATGAGAAAGAGCATAAAACACCCCTTAAGAAAATATGCTAGAGAAAGCCATTCAAAATACAGTCAGAAGTAAAAAATCTTGGGGAGTTAAAATTGCTGCAAAAAGAATTGAATCTAGCTGTTGAAAAAACAGCTGTTTTTCTATCCAATAGTTATATATCAAAGTTGATGTCAGCAGCTGATGTCAAAGGCAATGCCTAAAAAAAAACCTTAGCATGACATGTAGTTTACATTCAGCTTTATTTAACTTAGATATTTCAGATGAATGCATTTTACAGTACAAATTTTGAACAACAGGATCTTTTTACAAACTGCAGCAGAGACAAGATTTTTCAGCCTTCCTCCACAGCATTAAGACTCAAAACATTGTAACAAAATAATAAAAAAAATCAATTTACTGTAAACAAGGCAAAAAGCTAAAAGCTGAAGTGCTTTTTCCTGAAACAAGTAATGCAAAACTTAAAGTAAACTGAAAGCACAGGGGAAGCAGTTGATCCTACTGATCAATTTGTTAAAAACTCCAAGAAAGATTTAGGATCACTCCTCACAGCAGGCTGGGTCAGAACCATAGATAAACTTTTACATGCAATTTCAAACAGTTTCTGGTATTTCAGCAAATAATCAGAATTGTTTAGGTTTTGAAAAAGACATTTAAGATCATCAACTTACACTGTAAAACCAGCACTATCAAGTCCACAACTAAACCATGTCCCTAGCTGCCACACTGAGTGTATATTGTTGGCAATAACATCACAATTAACTAAAACTAATGTTTAATTCTATGCTCCCATGTAAATGAACATAGAATTGAATTCTCAAAGACTGATGGGTGTTGGAGACTGAATGTTGTAATCTATGGCATAAACATTATAATGAAAGACTTTTGCCTATTACAGTAAAATTAAAAAAGCTGCAGAGAAGGCCACCACACTCCAAACAGGAGTCCTGACTGAGGCCCTGAACTGCTTGTTGATGGAGATAGGATTCAGTAAACTCAGGTCTGGGAAGAGAAGACCACATTCACACAGGAATGAAGCTCAGCATCTTTGGAGTGGAGACCACAGCCCCAGGGCTCTCCACTGCCAGGCTTCACACAGACCCTCACACCGAAGGGTGGGGCTGGAGAGGTTTTGGGGTGTATTGGAAAAGCCTCTGGTGAGAGGCTCAGTGACTGCCCATCCTGTACCCTGCAAAGATCAGCTGTGGGCCCCTTCACTCTGGGAAAAGCTTACCCACAGCTGAGGGGGTGTCATGGCCCATCAAAGGCCCCCCAAAGGGGTCCCAGACCCCGCACCAGGGCACCAAAGACGAGGCAGCAGAACCTGGGGGCTGCGAGGGACAGTGAAATCTGGCTCCTGCAAGGGAGACACCTGGGCATTCTCACCCACCCAAAGCGCACATTAATTCACGGAATTCTTTACTCTTCCCTGTGTGGCCCCAGCAACGGGGGACCCTCAGCACCAGGAAGAGCAGATGGAGCAGAGCAACAAGACATTGTTGGGACCCTTGGATGGGTGAAGTGCTTCCACCTAACCCAACACTCTCCCTCTGTACCCCCACCCCCCATGCACACACTTCCTTCTCGCTTTTTCTATTTTTTTCTTTCTTCTTTCTTTCTCTTTGCCTCTTTTACTATTAAATAAAATACATTTTTTTTGGCACCAATATCTAACCTTGTTTGGTTTTAATCATGTTTTTTGGATATATTTCAAACCTTTCTGGGTCCAATCTCTTTTATTCAGAGAGGCTTAATTTTCTTTGGTCTTCTGAGTTAAACCACGGTGTAAAAATGGGCCAGTAAACAATTGAATTTTTATCAAGAAAATATATATACACAAGTAACTGAAGGATAAGTATATGCAGAAACATAAAATTTGAATATTAACATATATACCACATACTGCAGTTCTTTACCATGAAGACTAGTCAGATTGAAAGATTAGTCTACTAGTCTACTGCAATGTGTACCTAATGATATCAATTATCATCTTAAACTTTCATTAAGTAAAATTACTGAACTATGAAGAAGCTCCAGTTAGAGGAGAGATTCCAGAAGATCTCTAGAATTTTATTTTTTTTTTTCCTAAAATGGGACAGTGGCATTTAATATCTTATCAGCCCCAGCCAGCATGTTTATCTTTTAGGCAAGTTAGTGGCTAGACATGAGCATAATGTTACAGAGAATAAATAATGGGTTGATCAAAAAGACAGAAGAACAAAGCAGATTAGGTCCTAGTGCTGTTTTTGAGTCCAGGTCTGGGCTCTGCAGAGATAAATTGAAATAGACTTGCCGAGCATTTAGCTGCCAGGGGATGGTCAGACCAAAGGAAAAAAAAAGCAGTAATTCAGATAGCTACCCCAGGAAGAGATTTTCCTTGCAATGTTCACAAACATAACAGGAAATAAGGCCTTTAGTGCCAATAAAAAGGGAGAGTCCCAAGAATGCAACTTTGACCAGGAGGGTCAAAAAGTAGATAATAGAAGGGAGGCAAAAAGAAAAAAAAAAATTTAAAAAAAAAGGTGTAGCAACACATAGAGCTTTTTACAGCAACAAAAGCCATAACAAACAGGAAATACTAGAAGGAAGTGTCAGAGTAATAAGCTGTGAAGACAGCTCTGAGGCAGGACTGTGGTAAATAAGCATTAAGAGAAAAAACTGCAGACTCTTGCAAGGCAACATATTACAAACCAATGCTGACACAGTATTATGAGGGTAATTGAATTACAGTTAAGGGAAACCTATAAACTGTGCAAGAGAGAGAAACCTTGCAAAACACACAAATAAGACATTGCAGCATTATTGCAATTATTCAGCTCTGAAGCACTGTACAGTTTTGACAGTAAGTGGCAAGACTGTCTTTAACACTTATCTTAAGTACAACTCCAGTACATGTGCTATTCATAATACTGCACAAAAGTGGCAGCCTGCCCTTCTGAAAGCACTAAGGTATTATGACACTAAAGTAACTATGGTGCTCTGGTAGAGTCCATGTAACAAATAGCAAATTAACAGTAAATCAGATCATTTTACACTGAGGACTGTTTGTCAAGTGGCATATTCTGAAAAAGAATTGAAGTTACAATTGAAAAGTCACAGGCCAACTGCTAAGAAAGATACAAAATTGAAATTCAGACTAACATTTAATGTGGAAGTCAAAATAACAGATTAAATTCGAGAACATTAACACTGATGATGCAAGTATATGTTCCAAAGTCTCCAAAGATATATAAGAGGAAACTGGTGTTTTTGAGTGCTAACTTGTGCTTATGCTGGTTCAGTTTTCTCAGACATACGTTGTGATCAAAAAGGTCTTAATTTCTACATTACTTTGCATGTATAACACATACAGTTCAAAATTATAAAGCTAAGCAATCCTTTCTGAAAGGTTGGTATTATGTGTAGGATACATACGTATAGGATAATATACGTTACTTTGTACCAATGACCTTTGAACTCCGAAACACGCTGGGAGAGCAGTGTTCGTAAGAACTTTCAGATAACATGTGTGAACATAGCCAGGTTATATTTAAGCACTTCTGCACTCACATTTATTAAATTAATCAACCTGCAGTCCCTAGGTAGTGAAACTGAAATTTTTTTAATATAGTCTGGTACTGGCATATATACATTGGGAAAGAAAAAAGAAAAAGAAGCCATATAGTAATGGTGTCAAGAGTAGTTTCACTATCCAGCATCATGGAAAAAGCACCTACAAAGTCTTCTCTAATGTATTGCTTATCGCAATAATAATTAACCCACGGAAGCACCTGTACCTCAGATTTCCTCTCAATAGAGGAAAAAAAAAAGTCTCCAAAGACAAAATCCCAAGAAGTTTTCACTGTTCAGAATGAATTCTTGCTAATCTGTACCAAATTATGAAAAAAAAAAAAATAAAAAAAAAATAGGCCAAGACAACACTTCCTCTTCCCAGCTCATTAAGGGCAGAAAAGTAAAGATTAACTTGGTTTATAAGGGACTTCAGAGGCCATCTAATTCCAATGCTCTGTCATGGGCAGAGACACCTTCCACTAGATTAGGTAGCCCACAGCCCTGTTCAACCTGGTCTTGAACTTTACCAGGGATGGGGCATCCACAGCTTCTCCGGGCAACCTGTGTCAGTGCCCCACCTCCCTCACAGGTAAAGAATGTCTTCCCAATATCTAATCTAGCCTATGCCATCAGTTTGAAG
>VZTB01005210.1:42048-56736 GCA_013397245.1 Thryothorus ludovicianus
TTATCAAACACTTATTTCTTATACTTCTCTGTTCAGATTTAAGCCCAAAGAAATACTATTATTGCATTACTGTGGAGGCCTACTACACTATTACTCTTTTTTAGGGACCTCACAGATGTCACAGAGATTTGAAAACTGAAAGATCAAGCAGAAAATCTAGAATCATCCATGGCCACTGCTCCCTTAGTAAGCTGAAAGAATTATTCTTAAAGCAAGAATTAAACACCTTGGTCTTGTTTTAAACTTTTCTTCTCCTTGAGAGGAGCTTTATAATGTAGCTGAACCACTTTAACTGCAGGCTAGTGCTCAGAGGCACTCCCTCTTTCCTCCTTTCTCCTCCTTTTCTGGGATGTCCTGTCCATTTGTCTGATTCCACAGCAAACTAGCTGGGATTCATAAATCTCCACGTAACTATTATTCAACATGTAATGTTAGAGTTTAATCAGTTCAACCTAGCAAGCTTGAAAGGATGCAGCAAGATAATCATGCAGCTTCACATTCCAGTCAGCAAAGGTCCCCCAGCAATCTCTCTCCTGTGCTGCCATCAATACCAGTCAAACAAGACATCATGCCAGTACTGATGCACGTACAGTCCTGCTTCAAATCACTCACCCAAATGAAACTTAAATCTGGCTTTTGTTTTCTTCCACTTCAGACTGTCTTCTGCCAAATTAGAGTTCAGGCATCTTACAGAAGGCTGCACAAAGCTCCAGAGCACGTTCAACAAGACTCTGAATGTACTACCAAGATGACAGGAGAAGAGCAGGAATAGGGTCTCCTTTCACCTCATGCTTCAGTGGGATTCCAGAAGAGCTGAGCTGACCATAGATTTGGGTCAGGCCCCTAAAAACTGTTCCACAACCAACTCTACATCAGAGTTATCCTTCACGGCATTCACTCCCTTACAGGTTGCTCCTTATCTGCCAGAAAAAGCTAACTTGAGTTAATTAGTAACAGAAAACACTTGCCAGCATTCAAAAGTGACTCTCAAAGTAATACTAAAGGCATAGCCTTCTTCTGACTTTCTTGACCGAAAGCAAGACATCAGCCTATAGAAATATGCTAGTGCCAGGCACCCTTGCTTAGTGGCTGACCTGGGTCAAACCACTGCACTAGTCATTGTTCTCAGAGAAGCATTCTTTCCCATCCTCTGCTTTTGTGACCTTCTCACTTCAACAGCCATATGGACACATGGCAAATCAATCCACCCACTCATCAGCCTAATAGTTACACAACCTACAGATCCAACAAAGGAAGGGGCAGAAACAGACAGCTATGGACAACAGGAAAGGATTTAAGGGGAAACCCTAAGGTAATTAAAAACATTTAACATGTCACTTGGCCTTGACAAAACGTTCAGAGATAGGGGGAAGTAGTTGAGTCTGAAAGAAGAACATGGTAGTTATGATTCAGGTGTGCACTTTTTAGCAGAGACTTCTTGTGGCTGTCTGCCAGCAGAAAAAAAGAGTCACAGGTTTGTGCATGCCTGCAAACCCCCTGAAAACAAAAAATGCAATCCTGCCTTTTGCATACTTCTGCTTTTCAATCACAATGGATAGTGGAGACAAAGAAAAATGATTTTAAAAAGTTAAGCTAAAAGAAGTTCAATAGTAAAAACTTTTCAAAAAAAAAAAAAATAAAGAGGGTCAAATTAGGGGTCTTGAACTGGAATTGATCAAGAAAGAACCTAGATTGTGATCATTGTTATTTTTTAGAAGGAGAGTGTTCTCAATTACCAAACACCAATTTGCTTTTTCAGTTTTGGAAAGCAGTCATTCAGTGAGTGGCTAAGAATAAGGACAAAAACCATATAATGTAAAACAGTTAAAGTCCTATCGAGTGCTATTTGCCATTTCAAATTTAAAATCCCATACTACTACTACTGGAATTCTTTAACCAGCATTTTCCAAGTTTTACTAGGAAGTCACATGCAATCCATAATTCAATACAGTCTTTTCTAAAACAGGGGAACAGTGGGGAGAATTGAAAATGCTTTCAAATGTGTTTTACAGTTTTAAGTAGAAAAAATCCTGACCTTATCTTTCAGGAATAAGAAAGAGCAAACACTTGAGGCCTCAGCTTAAAGCCAGCAAACACTCCCTCTCCTACTTCCCTCCCACTCCCTCAGGATAAAAGGAGAAACAAACAGCCATACAATAGGCTGTGGCTGAACCTGAAGCAGTAGGAACCCTTTTACTGACCAAATCTTTGATTGTTCAGCAAGCTGAAATGAAGTGGAGTGAACAATGACACAGCAAGTTGCCTACAACACATCCATTACTGCATCGTGCGAAGCATTAAAATAAACACACTGTTTTTCCTTCTAGTATATCTGCAGTCTGCCATCAAAATAGTTATTTATTCCCTGTTTTGCTTTCCTACGCCCTCAGCCCACTTAAAACTGGCTATAAAACAGTCAGCACCACAAGACAAATCGGATCAGCCTGCTGATCAAACAGGGAACTACCCCACAGAAAAAACTCACTGATCTGACTCACCACAGAGCCACATGCTCACTAAAGGCAGATCAGAATGCCAGAAATATTTATAAATGTATAGCAGAGGAAGGGATTTGGGTTATCTCCTTGAGCATCAAATCAAGATTTACTAAGGCATAGAAACATAAATGGTTTCAGTACTCCTTGCAACAAACATCATGCAAGTTTAGAGAACTGCTGCATACGAGACAATTCATGTTTATGAAAGCATCTCTAGGGGACGGCCATAACTCTGGGCCAGATAAACCAGACACAGATATCTTCAAGTACAGGATCAACCCATCAATGTTTGGAAGCTTCTAAAACACAAAACTTTAATGCAATTTTATTTTGGGAGCATCCAGTTTGGTTTTCTGACTTCTATATAGAAACCTGTTAAGATTAATCTAGCTCAGTCTCAAGTATTTCATAAGGCACAATTTTAAATGACAAGATAATTTGCTAAACACTAAATAATGTGCGTCCTACAGAACCCAGGCTGCTCCTTTTGGGCAGCTTTTTTCAGTTTCTTCCTCAAAACTTCCAAAACAGTTAACTTGCAATTACAGAATTATGTTAATGGCTAATCAGAAACTGTATTAACAAATCATATAGCAGGTACCATGCCAACATTTTTTCTTTCTTTTCAGTGTATGACAGTCTGATTCTTATTTCATTAACTCAGCAACAAGCATTTCCAGAGTACAAAACAGCACACTGCTAAAAAACACACTCAAACAACAATTCAAACAAGTTTGAACACACAGTCAGGGACCATATCACCCACAGCTGGGGTAATAAAAAAGCTGTAAACCTCGTCTGGACTACACAATTGTCAGCGAGAGGGTCACTGCCCTCATGCTGCAAATGCCTTGGAAAGCTTGAATAAATCTCCTTTATGAAACATCAGAAACGAAAGGAAGCAATTATATAAACCAAAAATGCTTTCAAAGAAAATGTTAAAATAGCACTTCCACACTCAACATCATGTTTGACTGCACTTCAGAAGGGCAATTTTTATTTATTTATTTTTTTTTACATTTCCAAAAGATACAAGCCAGAAAAACTAACTCGGCAAATTTTACCTGTCTTATATCTACAAAAACCCACAACACTTGGTTTGTACAATCAAAAAAATTTACTGCCCTCACCACTACACAATCCACACAAAAGAATCTTCTGGGAAATGCAGGTATAAAACATATGTATAATCTCTCTTAAAAATGCTTAAAAGAAAGTGTGAAGTAACAATTTTGAAATGAATTTGAACTCAAAGTATTTCAGTATAAAGCACTTGGGATATCTGCTCCCTAGCAGCTCAGTACATTTACCAATATTTCGTTTTCATCAGCTTGAATATTTTAAAAAATTATGCATATGACCAGACAAGTGATACTTCCACTTCATAAAACACGGTGTAGTATACCACTCAGTATTAAACCAAAGCAGCAGTCATCTGGGAAACCATTACAACATGGGCAATTTAAATCAAGATCAATGCAAGTGCTTAATATGAACAGGACAGCTGCAAACAACATAAAAGAGAATGGTTAACTTCATTTACCGATTCCTCCTCATAGACTACATTGTTAACAAATTCAAAATGAGCCTTATCAGTGGAGGGGGAAGAAAACAAAACAATCTTTAGTTTATAAAGAAGTATTTCTAAGAGTGGAACCCAAGTGGTCAAAACCTGACCAAATCATGATGCTACCTGCACAAATGGGCAAAGATAAGTTGTTAGTTATCCCGCTCCTTTAATGAAAAAAAGATTGGTCCACTAGGAGCACCCACCAGGTGCTCAAAAAACTGCTATAAGAAATAAAATTCCTCAGCAAAGTGTTGCAAGTAGCACTGGCAGGAAAGTACTAACCTCTCACTTAGTACAATGCATTCCTTCAGCTCTCTGTCTTAAAAGTTTACACTTGTAAGAATGTTTTTTACCTTACTTGTCCAAAGGACAGCGTAAGAATTTCTTTATAGGTGCTGAAACTGAAATAATTTGATTCAGGGTATGAATTCACCCAGGCCACTTATGAGAAGATACAGTCTTGCACAGGTCCTCATCATCTACTAATAAAAGTAATGTATATAAGAAAATGCAAAACCAGTTACCTTACAATCAGCAAAATTAAAATTTTTAGTCTATAGGAAAACATATCTCACAACAAAGTAATTAATAATTTCTTTTAAACAGCAGTCTTCAGTAAAATGTAAACTCAATATTAATTGTGTCAAAACTACAGTATTTTATTTCAGTTAAAAAGCAATTTAAAAATCCTAGTGAACTCTGACACCACTATTTAGCATTATGTCACTCTCAGGGAGTGATGGACACAAATACTGAAGAGTGCTCTAGTAAACTAGTAAAACTAGTTATATGCTCAGTATGTCATGGAGCAGCTCGGACAGAAATTTCAGATTCCAATCTTTAGAGTTAACATAATTAAACATAATCATCCACAATTCTACTCATCCACCTTCATCAAAAACCTTGCTTTCATGGCAACAGTTCACGTGAAGCATCAGCTTCTTTAAACGTCTTAGAAATCTTCATATCCTGACAAAAGCTGACAGAAAGATTGTATTTTTCCCCATCCCACTATTCAGCTTCTTTCACTCCAGCTCACATACAAAGCTGAATGCTTTTTTGCCCTATAATAGCTCCACTAACCCAATCCATTTCATTTCCATATTACATACTCTAAATCTTACAGCCTTTTATCTTACTCTTCCACACAAACTACTCCACAAGATGTGACAAGTAGGCTTTAAAATCAAAACACATATATTTTACTATCTTCCTCTTCTCCAGACTTTTCTGCCATCCTGACTGCCATGATTCCTCTCCTCTAAATGAACACTAGAAAGTCTTTAGTCTAGGCTTAGGTTTCTTGCATTCTGGTAAATCATTCAGGGCCATTAATACCTTAATGTCTACCCCAAAGTTTATTTTCTGTGTCTTATCCTCCTTACTCTCACTGTTAAAAAATTAGCCTGCCCTAATTGCCTTCAACATTATTGGTTTCCTCCCACACTGTTACCATCTTCAGATTTCATGCACTGTTTTGCTTTCCCCATTTATTAAGCCTGTAATACAGAAACTCATTTAACCACAATTTTAGTATATAAAAAAAATCACCTCCTGTGTTTTACAGATATGTCTTCCCTTAAGGATTCTCTAAATTTAAGCCTTATGATTACATGGTGTAAGGTAAACTTCAACTCTTTTAAAACAAGCAACACACAAAACTTAGAGCTTCCACTCCACCTCGGTCTTAGTCTATTGCTCCCTAACAGTCCAGAGAGTTAGTTGCCTCAGTGTCATCTTTCACCAAAAAAAAATCACCACACAGCAGAGGTTGGAAGATGTCTCTGGAGATCAGCTACTCCAAATGCCTGGCTCTAAGTGGGGTAACTACATTAGGTTGCTAAGGGCCCCCCAGTTTTTCCTGTGTCCAAGGTCAGAGTCTCTGCAAACACTCCAGAAAGCCCATTTCAAAGCTCAGCCATGAATGTCTTCTTTGCTTTAAAATTACAGTCTTCCACTTGAATTTGTCCTTGTTGCTTTTCATCTTGTCACAATGAACCACTGAGATTAGTCTTGGACCTCATACCCTTCATTCCCCCAAATAACCAGGCATTCACACACATTAATGGGATCCCTCCAAGCATTCTCCAGGCAGAGTTCCAGCTCTCAGTGCCTCCTCTAGTGCCAGATGCTGCAATCCTACCGTCATCTCTGTAGCCCTAAGCCAGACTTGCTCCAGCATACCCATGACTCATACTGGAGGGACTAAAACTGTGCTCTGCACTCCAGAGACAGCCTTTCTGGTGCTATGTAGAACAGAAGGATCACCTTCCTCAACCTGCTAACAATGCAGAAATGGCTTCCTCTGCCAAGAGCACGTCACTGTTCATAACCAAACTGATGTTGGATTGGCTGATTAGCACCAATCAGCACTCACAGGTCCTTCTCTGCCAAGCTGTTTGCAAGCCTGACAGTCCCTAGCCTGTGCTGATGCATGGAGTTAATTTCTGCCAGGTGCAGGACATGGTATTTTCCTGGGTTTAGCTTCATAATCTTCCTGTCAGACCATTTCTCCAGCCTGTCTGTGTCTCTCTGAACTCATTCAGTCTATTAGTCACTCTCTCGAGTTCTGTACCATGTCACATACTCCATGTCATTAATGAAGACAAATGGCCCCAGCAGCCACTCACACCTGATGATTTTGTGCTTCTCAAACTTAGCATTCCTTCAACTGTTTCCATCTTCTATCACAAGCTATTACTATCAGATCAATGCACTGTGCATACAGCTAACTATGAAAATTTCCTTCAGCTTCAAGTAGGAGATGGAACTTAACCTTCAAATGGCATTTCCAGCCTAAAGCACTCCGATTTTCTTCATAGTGTTGAAAGAAACAGCTTTTGCCTCTGACTACATTGTAAGAGGAGATTGTCCCACTCTGCTCTGCACTGGTGCAGCTTCCCCTCAAGTCCTGTGTGCAGTCTTGGACCCAACAGTATAAATATATATATATATATATACACATACATAAAGCTATTAGAGATCATTCAAAGGAGAGCAACAAAGATGGCTGGAGGGGAAGCCGTGTGAGGAGTCACTGAGGTCACTCAGTCTGTGCAGCCTGGAGGAGACTGAGGGGAGAGCTCACTGCACTTACAACTTCCTTGTGAGGGGAACAGGAGGGGCAGGCTCTGATCTCTGCTCTGTGGTGACAGTCACAGGACCCAAGGGAATAGCCTGGAGGTCAAGGAAGGTTTAGGCTGGATACTAGAAAAAGATTTCCCTCACAAGGAGAATGCAGTCACAGCATCAAGTCTGCCAGAGCTAAAGAAGTTTTGGCACAATGCTCTCAGGCATGTAGTGTGATTCTTGGGGCTGTCCTGTGCAGGAAGAGGAGCTGGACTTCTGTGATCCTTGCGAGTCCTTTCCAATTCAGGATATTTTGTTTATTCTGACTTCTGCATTCCCACGCCCTATCAATTGCCTTTGTTCTTCCCCACTAACTGTACTTGACTTCCTACTACTTCTACTTGATCTTGTCACTGCTATCTTTCAGATTTGCCTTACTACAATGTTGTTACCCACTTGCTGAAAACCCATACAACATGAGGTTTTATGGATGCAACACTTGCAGCAAACACTTTGGGATTTCTGCATAAAGTCCATCATCAATGCACAGATTACGGGAGATAAGGGTAACTTAAGGAAAAAGTAGGAAAATAAAACATCACCTCAGATCAAACAGAAGCCTCATAATTTCCCAAATTTCCCTGCCTCTCCAATGCCCTAGTTTATGGTCAAACACTTAAGTATTTCTTTTGCTTACTTTCAACCCTCAAAGAATTTTTGCAAAAAGATACTGCTAATCAGATCACAAATTTTCTTCGTTCGCTGTTCCACACATACAAGATCACAGACAACAATCTGTTTGTTGTTAGAGTCACTAACACTTGACATCATCCTTGTCATCAGCTACCTAACTGGAAAAACTACTTACCTTGAGGAAGACAGCCTGCATAAGACATTTAAGTGTAAGTTGTTCAAGTTGAATAAAGGCTGATTTAAGTCACATGCCCAAAAATAGACATGGCATTCTGCATGTGCTAGACATCTTCCAGCCACTTCCCAGAGAAGCTCCAGTCTGCAGTTCTCTGAATTTAGTTATCAGCAGGAGGCAAGGGGACATCTCACCTCATAAAGGAGTAGTCGGATTATCTCTATCAAAGTCTAACAAAGGGCTTGCTCACTTATGTCTGGTAATACTCGATAGTAACAGAAGAGTTGCCTAAACATTGCCTTTTAAATTAGATATACACTACAACCTACCTGGCTATTCGCAACAAGATGTGTCTGCAGCAGTTCCACAAATCAAAGAAAATGTAACTCAATCATAGCTAATCGAGTAACTTCTGCTGCTGCTTCTAACAGCTATCTTACCCAATCTATTGCCAGACACTGGAAGATACAAGAAAGTTCAAAAGAGACAGTCCCATCACATACAAAAAGGTGAAAATGAGATGACAATGAGAAGCAGAGAGATTAGAGCAGGATCAACCCGGACACAAATTACAGACTGAGCAGCAAAAGAAGGTCAAAGAGGGGGAAAAAAAAGGGTTGACAAACAGACACAAGATTAAAAAAAATACTATTTTCTTAAGAATTGTCACAATTACTATGCAATAAGATTATTAACCAAAGCATTAACTTCACATTAAAAAAAAATCCAGAACTTAAACATCAGATATGCGGAGGTTTTTGCTTAGGTTTGGAAGCCGTGTTTAAGAAGTTTTTCAGTGTTGCAGAAGTACCTCAGGAAACTTGAGTTATATGCATCTGTGCCAACTGAATTTCCTCCTTGTGTCCGTACACACAATAAGGCTATTCATTACTTTTAGTTACATCTGGGGTTTTTATTACCTGTATGTTTCTGAAAAGTCTTGATTTTCACTCAGCAGACAAGACCCGGTTTCACCCAAATGCCACATAAATGCAGAATTCATTATTTCTTCATTAACTATTGTAACTAAAAGCTTTTTAAAATAATTTGTCTAAAACTAGCAGTATGTTTATGAAGTGACAAGCACTAGCCTTCCCACTTACACCTGGGAACCAAGAAAATGAGCAACCTCAATAGCAACTGATAGTAGCTGCTTAAAGTGACTTCCATTAAGTTCTATAATTAGAATTGCTACTCACGAGTGGGACAAGAACAATGAAGACTCAAAGCCAGAACATGACTTCACATGAGTTCAGGTTTTTTGACCAGACAAATAGCTTAAGAGAGTTATCAAGTACTATCTAATGTTTTAATATCTTTACTGAGGACCCAGACACAGTACATTCACTATGACACTAAATTGGCCAGGAGTGTTGATTTGCTGGAGGTTAGGAAGACTCTGGAGAGGCATCTGGATCAATAGGCCAGGATCAATTGTGATGTGGTGTTCCACCAAGGTGGAAGTGGGGCGGGGGGGGTGAGTGAGCAGCTGTGGATGCTTAATTTCATCTGGGCCTAAGCTATGACAGTGGTTCAACAAGGTGAACTGCTGGGTCCTGCTCTGGAGTCAAACAACTCCATGCAGTGCTACATACTGAGGGCAGAGCAGCTGGAAAGCTGGCCAGTAGAAAGGGACCTGGAGGTCCTGATCAACATCTGCCTGCACATGAGCCAGCCATGTCTCCAGTAGGCCAAGAAGGCCAATGGAATCCTGGCTTGTATCCAACAGTGTGGCCAGCAGGAGCAGGGCAGTCCCTCTTTACTTGGGACTTTTTTGGGCCTCTCACAACAAAAAAGACCTTGAGGGACTGGAGCTTGTTTAGAGAATTGCAACAGAGCGGAAGAAGGGTCTAGAGAGTAAGTCCAGTGAGAAGCAGCTGAGGGAGCTGGGGTTGTTCAGACTGGAGAAAAAGAGGCTCAGGGGAGATCTTACTGCTCTCTACAACTCTGAAAAAAGGGTGTAGCGGGGGGGGTTGGTATCTTCTAGGCAACTACTGACAGGACAAGTGGACATTGCTTCAAGCTCTGTCAGGGGAAGTTTAGGTTGGGTATTAGTAAGAATTTCTTCATGGAAAGGACTGTCAAGCATTGGAATGAACAGGGAGGTTATAGAGACACCTTCCCCATGGTTATTCAAGAAATGGACATAGCATTTGGTGCTAAGACTTAACTGATGAGATGGTGATCAAAGTTGGAATCAATGATCTTGAAGGTCTTTTCCCACCTAAATGTTTCTGTTTCAAACCCATTCAAAGTAGAGGAAAGAGGTGGCAAGAACCAGATTTTGCAAATGCAATATGGAAGAACAGTACCTTGGATATCCAAACCCAACACCTTTGAATGCAATTACAGCATAAACCAATGCAAGAGAAATATTGATCTTAATCTCGACAACTGCTGAAAACATTTCAAGACAAAAAGTTTGCTTTCTTGAATAACTCCATTTACCTACTTAATTCACACATTCTAAGTGTTTTGCTACATCAAACTTCTTAAATACCAATGGAAAACCACAGAAGGATGACTGTCTAGTCCACAACAGCTTTACTGACATGTTACATCATTCTCCTAGTACTCCTGTGGCACAGATGGGACCTTCGAATTCACCAATACAGCATGGCTAAACACAGTGCAGACTGAGCACAAGCAGTACCTCAATGACTTAAATAAAATTAAACCAACAACACTGTCTATAAGAAGAAATCAGGAAGACTAATTCGTTTCATCTTTCTTTACTGCCTGTAATAGGAACAAAGTGTTATTCAGTATATGCCAAGTATCATCTAATTCTATTTTACAAAAGCAGTTTCTGGCCACAAACGAAGACCCTTTCCTATCCCAGGGGACTCAGAAAGGGTGCAGCATGCTTCGTCTGCCATCCAGGATAAAACTATTCTCTGTGAGATGAAGGGCACTAGTAACAGTATCCAGCCACCAGAGTTTTAGGCCATTAACACCAGCCATCTGGAGCCCTTTCTCCATAAACGTGCTCAAGCATTCAAAGCAAATGCCAAGTGATCACCTCCATCACCTTCTTTTCACAGGACTATCTTGCTTGCAGGACAAGGCCATTCCTCCATGTACAGCTACATTAGACAACCTCCCAGCCCTCCTAGCTATACCAGCACAGTGCCCTCTCCAGCCATCGGCTACATCCCCCCAGCTACAGCTTCCCAGCACTGCCCACAGATGCTGCAAGGACAGCTGCCTGGGATGGTGTCCACCACTTCTTTACTTTCACTTCAAAGGGCACTGGTGCGGTCACACTACGGGGAGCTGTGGTTCTTTTCCCTCAGATCTATCAAATCACTGTAACCAGGGCAGCTCCTCCACAACGGCTTGTGAACCCAGAACAGTGCACCATTTGGTGATCTCAGCGCTATTGGCTGCTCACCTCCAACCATGGGCCACTCTCTGGCACTGAACACTAAATATCCCTGCTACCATCAGCCCACTACTTTGTCAAAGACAGCTCCTAACTCTGGCCCTACTGTGACGGCAATTCCAGAGCCCTGCTGAAAGCAGACCAGGGGCTTCAGAGGCTGAAACTGGATCATGCCGGTTCTTACCCACCCGCTCCGCAACTGACAAGTTTTCCACCTGTTAAAACACAATTTACACACGCACTTGTGTATAAATTCTCATTAACAAAAAATACAACTCCTTCCAGATTTCACAGCACCGCCAATGCTCTAGATGCAGGCCATACCAGGTCCATCTGCTGCCCACATTCCCCACCAATTACTGTAACAGGCAAAACTGCCTCAACTCAGGCTATTCTATTTAGATTACTGGCAATGATCAAGCAACTAATTATCAATTTGAGTATTAAGGAAAAAAAGACAGCCTAACTTTCAGGGAAATACCTCTAGTTCTCCTTCCCCAGGCTCTGCTTCAGTAAGAAACACTTTCGACCTCACCCTTCTATCAGAACTGCTCATTTGCATGATCCCTTAGACTCAGTCCCTCCCCACCCCTTCAGCAAGATGACACAGGAGGCAAGGGTCAGCACATAATGGTTTTTCTGCCATGCCTTATTTCTTACTCATTTTCTTATGCTGCTGGTTGCATCTTAAACTGTTACTCTGCTCTCAGGAGTGACTTATGTACAGGTTGCAATCCCTTTGGCAGAGTCTGCGCCCCAGTATGGGCCTGCCATGGGTTGCAGTCTCCTCAGGGGAGAGTCAACCATGGGGCTGCAGCCCCTCGGGGTGTCTCTACCTCAGCATGGGTTGCCTACAGGTTACAGTCCCTTCAGGAGTGCCTTACTTATGCACTCAGGAGTGTCCCTGCTCCAGTGTTGCCTCCACAGAAGGCAGTTCCTTTGAAGGGGTAGCTCCTGGGGCACTGACAGCCCAAAAGTGCACTCTTCCCTGTTCTTTCTTCTCACATCTCTTAGGATATCTCATCCTTCTGCCTCCTCTTCATCCCCTTGCACGTCTTCCACATTTGTGTCTCCTGCCCATTTCAGTTGTCACTTATTCATAAAGTTATGAGCAGCAGCACCACACATGTTCACTTGACAAGTTGAGATTTAAGCATGCAACGGACTGTTTTAATCAGCTTTCAGGCTGACCAAAATCAGCCATGTCCAAAGTAGTCTCTTCCCCCACTGAGCATCCTTTCTGACCCCCAGTACTGAAATCCTGCCATTTGTGTCCAAGGTAACCCATACATGTAGTTTCCAAGAAAAAAGTTAATTATCCAAATCAATATAAGATCTAAGGATAACTTAGATCTTCTTAGATACTTCTACCACAGTAGAAGAAAATTAAATTATTAGAGCTTATTAGTGATTTCATGATTTAAAAAACTTGCAACCAACCTCAAACAAATAAACAAAAAAAAAAGGAAGCAGAAGCAAACCTTTGGTACCCATGAGTTCAATCCAGAAAGTGAAGAGTGAAGCAGCTGAACAGCAGATCCCAGAGTTATAATCAGTGGCACAGGCTCNAACCCTCTGAAATTCAGCAAAGGCAAATGCAGGATCCTACACCTGGGGAGGAACAGCCCCAGGCAGCAGCACAGGCTGGGGGTGACCTGCTGGGAAGCAGCAGCAGCTCTGTGGGGAAGGAGCTGGGGGTTCTGGTGGACACAAACTGTCCATGAACCAGCAGTGCCCTGGTGGCCAAGGCCAGTGACATCCTGGAGTGCATTAAGAGGAGTACTGCCAGCAGGTTGAGGGAGGTGATCCTGACCCTTTACTCAGAACTGGAGAGGCATCACCTGGAATGCTGTGTCCAGTTCTGGGCTTCTCAGTAAAAGAGAGACAAAAGAGAGTGTCCAGAAAAGAACTACGAAGATGATTAAGGGACTGGAGCACCCAACATATGAGGAAAGACTGAGAGAGTTTGGCCTGCTCAACCTCAACAAGTGACAACTGAGACATCAATGTTTAAGAGTATCTGAAGGGAGGGTGCCAAGAGGATTGGAGCCAGGCTCTGCTCAGTGGTGCCAAGCAATAGGACAAAAGGCAAAAACTGATGCACAGGAAGTTTCACCTGAATTTGAGGAAGGACTTCTTTCCTTTACAGGTGTCTGAGCACTGAAACAGGCTGTCCAGAGAGGTTGTGGAGTCTCCCTCACTGGAGATATTCAGGAACTGCCTGGACACAGTCCTGTGCCATGTTCTTTAGGATTAACAGAGATAGCTGGACCAGATGATCCACTGTGGTCCTCTCCTACCGGACCCAACCTACAAGCTTTGCTTTCAGTAAGGGCTGAGGTTTATCACAGGTACCTATCAGAGGCAGTAGAGCAGCAAGAAAGGAGAGCAGATAAACACAAGGAAAGCAAACAGAAATTCAGGTATTTTCTAATCCTAGTAGTGATGCAAGAGTGGCCTTTTATTGAAGAGACCAAAATGACTATCTACAAAGAGATGCATTCTTAATCCTTTCCCCACATACCCACAGAAAATTCCTCTGCCAGGTTCTATCAGCAAATAGAATTGTCAGTGACTAAAATGCAAACACTGCTTACAAACTCTAAAGGCATTTTTACTTGGATTTATCCAAGAAGGATCTGACTCATTATATACACTTGTTTTACTAGTACTATCATTATTTCTCCGTACAAAAAAGTATGCTTATGGCTGGCACAGGGTACTGCGCTCTCTCAGTTGTTCTGCCGTGCAGCCTTTGCATCAAACACCATACATTCTTTAAGTTCTGTGCACCCTGATCTCCCCCTATCACCGGGAATTCCACACTTTGCAGGTGTATATCAGCACACAACAAACACCAAGCCTTCCCTAGCAGCACTAAGGGCAACGGAGCAAAGATCACCGCACAGGGCAGGAGGCAGAAACCCAGAGGACGGTTTCTACCCGAAGACGAACGGCAGGGACACAGCTGTGCCCTGAGTACGGCCAGCCCCAGCGCCGAGTCTCTCGGCGGGGTCTGCGGAAGCCACACCGCAGGGAGGCAGGCGGGTCCCCGGGCCGGCACCCGGGGGCAGAGCAGCCGCTGGCGCGGGCGGAGGCAGCGCGGCGGACGGGGCCCGCTGCCCGGGCGCTCCGGGCGCGATGGCGGGTGGGTGACGGAACAACGGCGGCGCCATCCCCCGGCACCCCAGCGCTTACGTGTAGATGATGGACATGAAGTGCATGAGCCAGAGCACGACGAAGAGGATGAGCCCGAAGATGGCGAGTCCCTCCGAGGCCAGGGCCAGCACCGCCATCC
>VZTB01005210.1:56867-91673 GCA_013397245.1 Thryothorus ludovicianus
GCCCGCTCCCGCCGCCGGGCAGGGGTGCGGGCGCGGCAGAGGCGCCGGCTCCGGCTCTTCCAGCTTCGGTGTTGGCCCCTGAGGAGACCGCAGCCCCTTATCTATCCACAGAGGCAGGGATCGGGGGCAGCCGGATGTTGCCGGTGTTGCCGAGCATCTCCGAGGAGAGACTGTGGGAACTGGAGCTGTTCAGTTTGGAAAAGAGAAGACCGAGAGGGGATCTCATTAATGCATATAAATATCGCAAAAGCGGGTGCCAAGACTAAGGTGCCAGTCTTTTCGGCGAGGCCCAGCGAGAGGACAGGGAACAGTGGCCGTAAACTAAATCAGAAGTCTCACCAAGAAGTTCCTCTCAACGTGAGAAAGAACTTTTCACAGGCAGAGCACTGGAACAGGCTTCCCAAGGAGGTCATGGAGGCTCCTTGTCCGAGACGTTCCAAACCCACCTGCACTTTTCCTGGTTCACCTGCTCTAGGTGACCCTGCCCTGGCAGGGGGTTGGACGGGATTATCTCCAGAGGTGTCTTCCAACACTAACTGCTCTGTGATTCTGAGATCTAGTACAGGGGGGCTGATATAGGGCTGCATGGCCTTTGTCATTTGTCTTTGTTGATTTTGAGTCCGAACACTTTCTTGGTGGTGTTGAATGCTGCGGGACAGGATTGCTATTTCTAGCATAGGTGTGCACCTGTGAGTTGCTGGCAGTGCTGAGCTCTGTGTGAGTCAGAGCAGCAGCCCCAAGGACTGGGAGAATTCCAGCGGTCATACTGCCATCTGTGGAGCCCAAGCAGTGTTAAAGCAACCCGGTGACTACCAGCCTTGGCTGTTTTAGTTAGTGCCCAGTTAATGAAAGAGTCAGTTGCTCATTCCTAATTCTCTGAGCCAGCTATTCTTGCCTTTATTTCATTACTGTGTTTATGGTAATTCCTGTTACTGTGATGTGGCTCAATTTTTGAGAGGGTTCCTATGCAAAAACCTGCTAACACTTCTCTCTCTTACAGTTCACCATTTTTGATCTGGGGTCAGAAATACCCATTTATCTTATTTTTGTTTATTGTGTAATAGGCAAACATGCATTCCATTAACTGTTTTAAATTTAACTCCATTAATCTGGAGTATGCTGTGGGAGGATAAAATGACTCGACTGGCTGTGCCTGCATACTGAGTTTACCAGAATAAGCACAGCCTTACAAAAGAGACTATGTTTACCTGTACATGAGAAGGGATACTTTTTCTCAGGGGTCTTGACCGATAACACTAGCTGAACATTGCAGTGTATGCATGTTCTCTACAAGTTTTTCTTTCCTCCACAGCTCTCTCTTATTAGTGTAGGTAAAGGAGTATTCATAAATTCTGCTAAGAACTCAGTTGTGGTTTTGAAAAGTATTCTAGTCACTACAATGACTGTAAAAAGAATTGGGTTTCAAGTTAGCTCTAGTTGTATGTGAGAAGTTAGTATATAGCAATTTAAAGGCAACTTACTGTCAGAAAAGATGGGATCTCACCTGGTGTGGAATTGACCAAATTAAAACTATAACTTAAAACTACAAGTGTAAAGCTACTAATAACTGGTAAGAACTAGTGAGGTAACAGTCCATTCTAGTACAAACACTGCCAGTGTAGTCTGTTAGTTCCTGATTAATGTTACTTTTCACATAAATAAATCATGGAGCCAGCAACATGCCTTTTCACTGGCTTCAGTGATTTCTTATTATAACTTCCTTAAAAATAACTTTTCAAGTAAAACAAATTACCTTAATTTTAAAATTCCCCTATTGTGTTTGTATGTAATTTGTAACTGAAAGTGGCAGGTTTTTTTTTTATTTGTTCCTGCATTTAGTCTAATGATCACATTTATATTGATTTAAGATTGCCTCAATGAGTTTTACAGGCATTTTTTAGCCATGATTTGAATTGCCATGCTCAACATTGGCACAGTCACAAGACTAGTTGAGTCAGAGAATTCAGAGGTGATACGTATGAATTTGTTGGAATATAGCTCATGTAACCCTTACCTGGTTGGCCTGCATCTCTCTTCTATGGCAGAAACAGCCTGTGCAAAAGAGTATCTTGGCTTAAAATATGACAGTACAGGGAATTGAAGATGATTGAGGGCCTGTCTCCAGTTATCCAGTAAAGCAAATAATCACAGTTTATTAAACTGAAGACGTAAAGCTTTGTCCTAGAAGGTGTTTACCTGGGAGATTAGATTGAGAGGCTGCTTATTGTGCAACAGGCAGGGTTAATGGCTCTATGCAAACAAACTTTGCTGAGGCTTCTTCATAAACAAAATTAATAAAAGTACTAACTCCTATACTTCAGCTAGCCATACTGATGAAGAAGCAGTCCTCAAGCTATGTTCCACAGGAAAACATCAAGCTAGTATAAATAACTGTCTAGAAAAGTTTCCACCTTTCTACCATCCCCTCTGGGATGTCATTCTGCCCTCTTGTACGAGAAGAAAGAACTCTCTCTTGAGGTGTTTAAGGTATAGCTGCATCACTCGGTGTACAAGTTGATGTATAGTTTAAAACCAGGGTCTTCAATATAATTTCAGGATTGTAATGGAGGGAAATCAGCTTCAATCTGAGCAACTTCTCTAGTCAAATTTGCTGCCACATGGATTCTTTCAGCAGGTATATTAAGATTAGTGGGGGAGCAAAGAGTAAAAGCTGCCTGGAGCTTGGGGCTGTCTGGAGTTGTGACAATTCAGTAGTAGGAGATGTACACTTGGTCTCCCCTCTGTAAATGTAGAGTGCAACAATTCACAGAGCAGTGCTCTTCAAGTGGGGCAAATCTACCTGCTCAAAGGTGCCTCATTATGCCTTGGGGCATGTTACACCCTGGTGTTTTAATCAAGTGCTTGGGATTTAATGCAAATGTGTACTATGTTTAGATTAAAAATAAAATTAGCCCTCCTGTGTGCTATAAAGCTGATGTTCTTGGTTCATTCATCATTTTGTCAAAATATTGATCGATTTTAACTGTGTTTGATAGAGTTTGTTGCAGACTGAAAAATATTATTTTAATAGAAATCTCTGTCATAAAGGTCCTAGGTGGCCTAGATATGACACTTGTTCCAACAACAAAAATGATGCAATATAAACACTTAAGTAATTTTAAACTGATAGAAAGGGCTAGGTATAATTAGTTAACAAAGGAATAATAGTAGATTAACCTGTAGTGATACTGGTATTAATGCTGAGAAGGCTGTGGAAACTAAAAACAGTAAAGTTCCTCTTACTGGTATATATATGATAGGTTTTAACCCTATTCAAACCTCCCAGTTTTCTTCTTGCCCATCAGTTTCTGTTGAAAACAATTGCTTACATAAACTTTGGAGAGAGAAAATTGATCTAAGTCTCCATCTTCAGATGGCAAGATAGTTTGTCACCCAAATTGCAGTTAAAATTGTATTTAAAATCTGCTGAAATGGTATTTCAGAATTTGTATTAGTGTTTCCAAGTATATATTCCCCACTTCACTTTACTATTACTGTTTCCTTTTAGAATAGTATCACTGAAGTGATATCACTGGGCAAATAGAAGGCAAAGATAAATTTGCTTTCTCTTGCTTCTGTGTCATCTTCCTTATGAAAATATAAAAATAAGGGGATAGACAGTGGAAGTTTTTTCTTTGCTTAATGATTAGATCCATTAATGCATCTGCACTCTGAAACTGCTTTGTAAAATACCTTATTATAAAGGGAATATGCATTGGTAAGGATTATGTGTCTTTGAAACTTGGTTTTAGTAATTTAAACTCTGAGATATCTCTTTTCTTTTACTAAAAATCCACTTTTGTTCCTTTTCTTTTTATTAAATCAAAGAAATGTGTGAATTACAGCTCTGCATGTTTGTTATTGTATAAATATTCTGCCTTGCATCTTCCTCTTGTTTAAATGTCTAGATCATGAGAAACTATGAGTTGGATTTGATACAGAAATCTATGCAGTTGCTCCCTGCTTGTTAGCCTTCATGCCTTAGTGAGTTCAGAACTTTATTTAAGTCCTAGAGCACTTGTAGATATAAAAACCCATCTAGTAGGGGCAAGAGAGAGACAAAAAGAGACAGTTCTGCCAGTATCCTCTTTAACTGGCAGTAACAAGCTGTATGATCTGCGTATGTGAAGTGGCATGTGAGGTTTAACAAATGTAATTCTAGGCCAGCCATAACACAGTCTTCATTTTGTCTGGTACTGTGTCTCAAAAACTTGAGCACCAGAAAAGTTAGAGACCAGAGCGCTTATGCCCAAGGGTTGAAAATGTTAAAGCTACAGGTTGCAGTGAAACCTCAAAGTACAGATCTGAAAGGATTAAAGCCTCAGTACTTTTGCTCTTCAGAAATAACTTTGTAATAGAACATGAAAGCACTTTTTAAAAAAAACCTCAAACAATAATGTTTCAGTAATGTATTTTTCTTGACAAATTGATCCAGGCTGATTAACCTATAAACCTCCCAAGTGTTGCTGTTGAAAATAACTATGCTTATGCACTCAATATTAAATTGTGGAATACTTAGAGAATAGTTACATTTAGAAAACCAGTGTAAATAATTTCAGAGTCACAGAATAGCTGAGTTTGGAATAGACCTCTGGAGATCATTTATTCCAACTTACTGCTTGAGCAGGGTCATTGAGAGTAATTTGCTGAGTTGGAGTCAGTCTCCATCTTCATTACTCCACACAATGAGGTATTTGCACATTGGTAACATTCCCCCAGGCCTTCTGTAGGTTGATCAGTCACATTTCTTTTGTCACTCCTCATATATGTTCGATGCTTCAGTATCTGTCATCTTTGTGACTCTCAGCTGCTCTATTTCCATGTTACTACGTGTAATAGCAATGCACATAACAATGAAAGCCAGGATGATTTTGGCCTTCTTTGTCTAAAGAGTATATTGCTCCTTATGGTCAGCTTTGTGTCCACCAGCACCCCCCAGGTGCTTCTCTGCAAAGCTGCCTTCCAGACAGTTTGCCTTCAGTGTGTACTACTGCCTTGGGTTGTTCCTCCCCAGATGCAGGACTTGAAATGTTCTTCCTTGAATTCAATGTAGTTCTTGTCAGCCCATCCCTCCAGATTGGCAAAATCCCTCTGAATTTCAGTCCACACATGTATGTTATCAGCCACACCTCCCAGTTTTGTATCATCTGCAAACTTTCTGAGGGTTCAAACAGCACTGGCCCCACTATTGACACTTGATGCATTCCAATAGTGATTCGCCTCAGCTGGATTTCTTGCCACTGATCACAAGGCTTGGAGCCAGCTGTTTTCTTGTGAAAAAAGTCTCCATAGCACAACAAAAGAAACTCTTCTCCCCAGGTGAATTAAAATTAAGACTGTTTTAAAGGTAGTAAACTGACTAAAAGTCGTGGGCTTTATCTTTGCATTGTCAGTGAAAAAAGAAAAAGGTTGTCTGGAATTCTGTTCTGATTATCTCATTATTTTCTCCTTTAACTCTGTTAATAAAGTTTTCTTTGTATGTTTTCAAGTTTGAATCTGCTTTGCTTTCTTTCCTTTTAATCCTATCTCACAACAAAAAAATTAACCCCCAACTCTAGAATATACATGTGATAATATTTCCCTGAAATTATTATTATTGTTAAATGTTCCCTTCCCTTTGCACATGTGTTCATATGTCCCAGGGTTTCCTCTGGTGGTCGTAAAGCCCAAAGTTATAGCTGACTGCTGGATAAACTGGTGCTACTTCCCAAATATGGAAGCAACTTCATTATTTTGTACCTCTTCTTGGCTAGTGTTTAGCATGATTCTGAAGAATATGCATTGTATGGTTCCATTGGCTACTGGTTTTACAGCATAAGCATTGTATTTTCCCACCAGCTGAGCAAATAATTCTGATAACAGTATGTACATGGAATTTCACGTGTTGAGCAGAATATATGTATCAAAATATAATTGCTGTTTTTAATCAAGAAACATGTTAGAGAAATATTGAGTAAAAGCATAAAGAGGGAAGAAGGTAATTTACATATGCCTTTTTGTCTGTTTAGGTAATGTTTTAAATTTTCATTTTTCTTTAATAGTTTTGAGAATAAAATTGTATTTTTTCACAAGAATCTTAAGAAGATACTGTTAATTGTCCAGTGCATACACACTATGCATGGACTTTACACGTGGACTGTAATCTATTGTTTTATTCATGAAACTCAGTTGGTCATTGACATCACCTTATAATGGTCACCTTATAATTTTCTATGGATATCTCAGTTTTATAAAGATAAGTTAAAAAAATCAAGCAAAATTGCAAATTGATTAGATAGCTACATATTTCATGGTTTTCAGAAGAGTAAGCACTCATTCTGTGGGAGAATTTCTGAGTTTTTATCAATGCAAACCTTCTTGGAAATTAAAAATACTGAGTGCAAGATAAAGATATACTACCATTAGAAACACGTAATCAAGTTTCTTTTTCCACCTGCTAGATCCAAGCAGACACTCTCTGTTCTCTGCATCTCTCAACCGTTTTTGCTGCAAAACTGTTGCATTCTTGGTAAGCCGAGTGAGGATAGCCAAGAGCACATTCCCAGGTCTTAGTGGTTTCAAAGGAGGGCAGGTTGTTTGGGGACTTAGGACCTAAGGACATACATCAAGGGCTTGAATTGCGGGAAAGAATTTGGTCGGGGAGAAACAGAACAGAAATTGTGGTCAGAGAGCCCCATTGGGGATCAAAAACATGAGCGTTTTTGTAAGCCAACAGTAAAAGCCAAAAAGGGTGAAATCCAGGGAACAGAATCTAGCCACAGAAGTGAGCTAAATAGTGATGTTTCATGACTGAATGTGACATTAGATCTAAAAGTAATGTTTGTTGCTTCCAAGAACAAGTATTTGATGCTCCAAGAATACATATAGACACAAATAATAAATTTAAATGGATCTATGGATACTGACACTGAGATTAGTCCTTAAGAAACTCCTGGGCTCTAATACTGGTACCACAATACAAAAATGGTGGCTAGGGTAGGAGGTGGTTCCTGAGCTCGGACAAAGCAGAACCAGGAGCAGCTGGAAAGCTCACAGTCCTTTCTCACTACTACAGTCATGACTGCCTGGAAGCAAAACCACCCAGGCCAGATAGGTGAGCAAAATTGTAGAGATGTTTTGGTTATTACTTATCAAAGCTTGGAGGGTGGAGGGAGTAAGTGCTTTAGAAAGCTATCTGTCTTAGAAATCAGGCTCAGCCCTGCCTTGAAGCTGAGTGCCCCAGCAATTTCTGAAGTCCACATTAGCACACTGACGACAAGATAACTTGTGATTGAATATAGTCTAAGATATCTCACAGGGTTTCCTACTCTTATCTCAAGGGCTGGAATTACAGCATACACCATTAGCTTCATCAGAGGCATCCCTAAGGAATGCCTCTTTCTCAAATGGCTCTCAAGAGATGAGTTGTAGTTGAATCTTTCCCAACCACTATAGAATTGTCAAGCATCCTGGAATCACTCTGCACTCCTTTATGGAGTGTTGGTATCTTCTTTCTGGTATCTGTGAGTATTTGCATGCAGTTTCCCACAATATGAGTGGAGGTACAGACTGAAGATGGACAGAAAGTTTATGTGTAAGTAGCCAGAATGCACCGAGAATGCATCTGTTCTAGCCGTGTACTTGGTCCTCGTCACAAAAAGTCACAGATTTATAGCATTGCTTGAAAGAGACATCTTGACTTGTTCAATTTCTGCCTGGGTGCTGCTGAAAGAACCTGAGGACAGTGTGACCTAAAGACAAAAATACACAGCTAAAATTGTCAGGAGGAAAATTTGTCTGGCATTTTAAGAACGCTTTTAAAAAGCTATTTTAAGCGCTATTCCTGAAGTGGTTTAGAAACAGTTGTTAACACAATATTTCAATCAGATATGAATGATTCCAGAGTTTCTCATTTAGCTGTTATTGCTGCTCCTCCATCTTACCACAATGTTTTCTGATATCACAGTTCCTTTATTTTGTGAAACTAGGCTCAATAGAGGTCATAGGAACATGGTAAAAGCCACTATACAAATAATATTTCACAACCGCACTAAGCAAGTTTTCTCGAGCCTTTTTTGGGAATACCTCTTATTTACCATATCTAATACTGGTATACATCCTGCAAAAGCTGTACTTGCTTTTCTTTAAAGGAGTTATAAGTAACAGGCCCTTGTACCTGAGATGCTGTGCTGTTCCAAATTGTGTTATGTGTTTATAGCATAGCCCAGACCTGCTATTTCAAACAGAGAAATGTTTTTTTTGGGAACAAAAGAATTGTTTTGCTGAGGACTTGCAGTAACAGAGCCATTTTCACATTTGAGTGCTGAACCGGGCTCGACTGGTCACGGCTTCAGTAGCTACTCCTGCACGTCTGGGAGGTGCACAGGGTGTGGCGAGCCGACACTAGCTGAAACAGCGGAGACCTTCACGCGGAGTGTTCGTGATTGGCACCTCGCATGTCCCTTACCCAGCTCACGGGGATCATCTGTTCTGAGCTATGCCCGTTTTCCACAGCAGTTACAGACTCTGGCTTTGCACTGGGATGTGCCTGCAGTGAGAAGCAATCAGAGTAACCTGAGATGTCTGATCTGCCAAGCTTCCTGTGTTGTTGGTCATTTGTATTTCTGCTGTGGTTATTTAATTACCACTTTCACAGTGAAGCAGATGTGAAGTGGCTTGAGTCTAGACAGGCACAATTTGAAACCTGAGTTTTCAGTTTCTCTCTAGATAACCGATATAAACAATGCAATCTGAGTTTCTATTTCTAAAGACATTCAGTATTTCCATAGCATTTTCCTGTTCTTTGCAAAGGAAAGACAATCCTTAGTTGTGTTGTTACATTGTCCTTGACAGGAGTTATTCCTTAAAAAGGTGGGGAAAACTGCTGAGGAAACTATCAAGTTTCAGTTACTATTTAAGTCCATTGCAAAAGCACTGCAATTTAATGTTCTTCCAAATTTCTTTGCAAAGGAATATTCTTAGAATCAGGTGCACAACAGGTGAGAGAGAAGGCTGAACTTTGATTTTTTACAACGGAGTCAGCTTTGAAAAAACTATTTTTTAAGTAGTGAATTAACAAATTCTATGTACATTTTCCTTTCTTTAAGTAGAACCTGCTTTAGTTTGTTGTAAATACTAAGTTGTTAGGTGTTGTGTGAACTGGTTTCATGATGGGGACTGCTCAGCAGTAAAAGAGATGGGGGTTTACTAGAGCTCTTAGCATCATGGTTTTTTCAGGTAGTGACTTCTGTTTTACTCAGGAGTTCTCTTCAGTTTCAGTTTTCAGTTGGCACAGAGAGTGACTGTTACATAAAGATGTACAGTCAGGAATTAATGTGATTTGGTATGGATAAATGGTAGAATTCTCTCCAAAAGGATGCCCCTGAAATGGAATATCGACTCATCTGTTTCTGGAATCAACTGATCTTAGCAACCACCAGTGTCTGTAAGACCATTTGTAAAAGCAGAGTCTTGCCAAGAACAAAAGCAGCTGGTTGTTGTTGTTTTAAGGTTACTGATATCAATCTGGACATCAAGGATGAAACAGTGGGAACAGCTGCAGGATCCATCAAAATTTCACCTTGTTCAGGAGCATGATCTGTTTCAGATACTGACAAACATGAACAAACAAATGATTGGGTAATTTGCCCCAATTTCATTTGTTTGAGACCTCAGCCCACAATGTGAAAGTGAAAGTTTTTGATCTGTCTGTCTTGCTTGTTTTCAAGCCTTCTGCTTGTCTGTCTGTGCCAAAAATCCCTGTGGTACAAAAAAAACTGCTCTTGGATCAGTCTTATCTTGAGTGCACTTGGAGATATCACGAAAGCATTGGCACTGTGTCTGGGAGACACAGCTGCTGTGCCCTTTTGCCTAAGGACAAAAAGTTCAGTCCTTTACCAGTGAGTCATAACTGGGTGGATCAGCTGTAATACAGGGGTCAGATTAATTCTGCATGCTCGTCATTATGAGCCATTGTTGCATTGCATCATGTATTCCAAACCCATGGTGTCAGTGTGAGGCGTGACAGTTGATTTTGGTAAGTAGGAAGCAAGACTCTACAAATTGCTGCATCCTCCAAGGACTCCAAGGCACCAATACAAGATTATATCTTCTCATCTATTTCTTAGTGGTTTATTTTCATTTTTATTACAGGTAAACGTACTTTTCAAGCATATAATTTCTGTAAGTTTGAGTATGGAAATGCTATATTCTGTTTCTCTGTATCACAGCCTTAAGGTCCTGGGCAAAAATCAGTAGGCATTTTGTCTTCAACGGACTTCATCACAGTTGAATCAAAAACATTTTAAGCCCTTTCATTCTTTTTCCCTCTCAAAAAAATAGAAATAGTACTCAGACACCAAATGTTTTGCGTGTGAGAGAGAGTAACAACATTAGATGTGGTTAAATAGGCAATGTTTGCAGTCTAAAGCCATTTCCTTTCTTGCATATGTTTCTATACTCATTGTGGCTTTACCTTGCTTTTCATTGGGCTGTGACATTCTGTTTCTCAATGCCATGAGAGAGCAGGCAGCTCACCTAAGAGGCTTGTATCACATGAGCGGGTGTGGCTTTGAAAGAAACTCCAGCAGGAACTTACTCACCACTGAGTCTTTTCACAGTTACTTGCTTGTGAGAGTGGGGCTGATAAACAAAATCTCATTGGGCAATACAGCTATGCTTGGCATGAAGTAATCAGCTTTTCCAAAGGCTAAAAGAAAAACTCTTCTGGCTGATTCAGGCATTTACATGGCAAATTACTCTTTAGTTAGAGGGGCAATCCCAAAGAAATTGGGATGTATTGACCGCAGTGCTTCTGTCCATCCCTAGGGAATAAGGAGAAGGTGTCATACCTTCCATGGGGAGCAGGCATATCATACAGGGTTTGAATGCAACCTCTTTGAGAATCTATAGGGAAACTTCAAGGGGCAAGACCACAGACTACCAGAGTCCTACAGGCAGAGCTTGGCACAGTGGCATAAGTCTACACTTATGTACTTAAAGGTTGTAACTGTGTCAGCGTTAAGGCTCCAGCAAAATTTCTCTCAAATATTCTTCTCTACCTTTGCCTACAGGTATTCTACCTTGTATGGAGATGGTTAAATATCAAGGAAAAGTAAAATAAATGTGATACACAAAGGAAATTAATCAAGGAATGTTAAATTATGACTGTGAATTCAGCATTTAGCTTATTCTGGGAAATGCAAAATAAGTTAGTTTGCTATGTTTTACCACATTTGTAAATGCCCTCTTATTTAAAGAACAGATATCAGCACTTGGGTTAAGGGGTGGATAGGTTTGTAATGTATGTTCACGCATGCTATTAGGCATTAAATACGTAGCCCATGACAAAGTACTGCTAAAGCAAAAGAGTAAGCGACATGTCAGCAACTGCCATAATTGGTGTCCCAAAGCTGACTCCATACAGATGCAATGCACTGGCAGTTCACACACCCACAGAATGTGTCAGATTTGAAGAAACCACTGTGGGTCATTTGTTCCAAGCTCTCTGCTCAAGCAGAGTCATATGAAGGACATGGCATAGGATTGTGTCCAGATAGTTCTTGAATATGTCCAGCAGGAGAGACTCCACAATCTCTCTGGGCAATGTGTTGCAGTGCATGGTCACCCACACAGTAAAGAAGTCCCTCTTCATATTCCTTATTTATTCCCACTGCACCTTGTCCTATTGCTTGACACCACCAAGAAGGTGCCAGCTCCTTGCCATCCTGCCTTAAATACTTGATGGGATCCCCTCTCAGTCACTTCTTTTTGAGGCTGAACACACCCAACTCTCTCAGCCTTTCCTCATAAGAGAGAGACTCCAGTCCCCTAATTGCCTTCATAATCCTCTGCTGAACTGACTCTTAGAATTCTGTGTGTTTCTTTTACTGAGGAGCCCAGGACTGGACACAGCATTCCAAGTGAGGCCTCACCAGGGCTGAGTAGAGGGGCAGGATCACCTCCCTCAACCTGCTGGGCAGTGGCCCTCAGAGAATGCACCCCAGGATGCTTTTTTTAGTATCCTAGTGGTTAACTCTGACTGCAATAGAATTGTATTCAACTATAGCAGCCTAAAGCCTGGCCTAAAATTAAAAAGACGCACTTCCAGATATTAAAGTAAGTCTGCATGTCCAAGAAATTATTAAAATTGTCATTATTTTGTCCTAGAAACATTCTGAAGTTTCAAAGAAACTTTAGCGCACTTCCTTTTGCAAAGACTGAAACAGAACAAAACCATTTTTTGCTCTCCTGAAATACATTGTGATATCTGAAATACATGATGTTTTGTATCTGATCATGCCAAATTAATTTCTATTCAACTTTTCCTACTTTACCTATACTTACAATATTGAATTTTTGCTAACAGATTATTTCCTTTGACACAGTGAATACCAACATTCTTATATATATTGTTTGTAATTTTTACCCACATTTCTGAGGGCTAGGAAAATAATTCTTAGTGCTACGATTTCTAATTAACGCAATTTTAAAATGTTTACAATGATAAAATCATAGCTACTTACATGCAAAATCTTCTAGATTTTTATTATAATTTCATTTTGCTTCTACTCTAAGTACATTGCATATTCCATGGTACCACAAAGACACCAGACTGTTCCTCATGCAGCCTCTTGTCAGATTTTAGTCATGATACTACAAAGGCAATAAACAAAGACGGAGCAATAAATAATGAAAATTAAGGCTATAGATGAAATATTTAATTTTAATACTGTGGAGTAGAGATATTCATTCCATATATAGAAATCCAATTCATAGTCCCTTTTGAGCAACGTAACAAATGTAAAGTACTAGAGCATAAAGCACATATTTAAGCATAGTAGCTGAATCAATTTTGGTATGATAATTTTGGCAAATAAAAATGCAAGTGGCTGCCATATACCCAGAAATACAAATGATTCAGAAAATTACAAAATTATTTTTCTGTTTAAGGTACAAAATCACATTTTAAGATGCTGCTAAATTAGGGTTTAATTTTAAATCATGCTCTCCTTAAGAAAGTAACCTCTATGTTCTTTTACATTGGACATATTACTGAATTCTTCTGTTTGTTTACCAAATTAAAAGTAAAGGCAGTTTCAGTGAATGCATTGGTAGAACAGTGCAATAATCCTCAGCAACTTTACAGAGCTTTGTAAGCAGCAAAAAATGGCTTCAGGACATGGGGAATACTAAATATTTGTTACAACAATCTTAAACTGCTTTCTGATTCTGAAGGTTACTGAAGTGTTTTTCAAAATGTTTTCATTGAATCTCTTTGTTATATTTCCTAAGAAAGTTGGTGACATTAGAGTGGCTCCTGTCTGCTGGCTTCAATGAATTGAGGCTTGTTTTTCAAGACGCTAACATGAAGAAAAATTTTATTCTAGTATATTGTTTCTTTGTTTAGTATCTAAATACTACAGTTATTTTCTGATATTCATATCTCAGACAATTTCCCTCTTTAGTCCCAAAGCTTGCTGCACTTCTCTTATTTTTCTATTCCACACATTTTTTTTTCTGAATGGGAATCTGTTCTAACAGCCAGCTTTCCCAGTGTTGTCTATTGTACAGAGATTCAGAGACACATTTGTATCCTCTTTGGAACTGCAAAAGAAACATGTTAAAAATCCAAGAATTGGGTCCATATTCTGTGGCAAAGGGCTCCATAAGAACATCTCCAAAGCAGAGAGGTACTATGAGAGGTGACGTTGATATCGCAAATGTCACACATTTTTCACTGTGTCATATATAGATTACTGTCTACAGATTCAACTTTTGGCTTCAATTCACTTAATATCTGGATGTCTCTGAATACTTTCCTCATTTTTGTGTTGCTATGAATTTCTCCTAATTGAATCTATGAATCTGTAGTTCTCTTTTTTATGAACCTCAATCTTTCACACGTGGGTGTAAGAGGAGAGTGCCTATCTGCCCTGCACCTTGGCTGTGCTGCCTCACATCTGGAGTGGACAGGATTCTGCTCTGAATTTTCCCTCTTTCTCTCCCTTCAGAAGATTCCTCCCAACATACAGGTGAAGGAGATCTATTCCTGGAGAAACAGGCTGAAATGAGCTTGAAGGAAGAGGGAAGGTGATGCCTACTTTAAAACAAGTGACTGAGTACTCCAAAACTCTAATAGAGACTTGGCATAATTTGTTTGCTGTGTTTGATGTAAATGCCTCGAATAGTGATATAGGAATGAGGAGCCAGGTGTTCAAAGAGCTATCTTGATCTTCAGAGGCTGGAAAACCTCAAAACATACCTCTTCTCAGTGACCCTGCTGTCTGAGGACTTCCCTTGTTTCAATGCTCACTTTTAGAACCTTACATGTGCATTTACTGACACAGCACATAAATTCTTGGGCTCTCACTATTCACTATAGCTTGAGCTAAAATTTGCAGCACTTTTGCTTTGTGCTTTCTATGTTCTATGTTCAGTAGTCAGGAGCCTACACTGTCTAAATTTTGGTTTATGAGTAATTTCTTCATTTCAGTCCAACATCATCTCTCTTACTTCCTATTTGAGACGCCTTTTCAGGCTCTTGATTTCTAAAGAGAGTTACTTAAGGCACTCCAGCCTTAGTGACACAAATAACAGTAAAGTGAAGCACATGGTAAATCATACTTAAAATACAGGTTTGTATTTTATATTGTATACACATAGGTGTAGGCCATGCAAAATGAAGATCATGGTAGCTGTAAACCTTCAAGGTACTTAGTCCTGGAGGACTAGCTGAAGTCCAGAAAGTCTTCTGGCATGTTTCTACATGATACAGGTCTGCTTAGATCCTTCTCAGCACATGCAGCTTGTTCCAGCTTCTTCACCATCCCAGCCTTAATCTCCTGCAAGGCAGGATTTCTCAGGAGGTCTGGGGCTCAGAGATCTGTCTTCTGAAGCACTTGCATGGAAAAAAATTCTGTCCTGAGTAGAAACAGTTTTCCTTTTATTATCATTTTTGCTTTAAATCTGCTGTAAAGGAGAAAAGATCTCATATATCTGAGAAGAGGGACCCCATACCAAAAAAGAAGATGAAATTATATTGTGGTAAAGTAAAACAAAAAGCTGAGGTTATTAGTAAAAAAAATTTTTCAGCCTAAGTCAGCAACAGAAAAAGGTGATCAAGTCAGAGACATGCAGGTCTTCACGAACCTTGACAGTCACCAGAATATGTTCTAAGAATGTAGTACATCAAAATAGGTGGCAAGAGTGTTTGGCAACATACCTATGTGCTGTGTGGTTTTGTGGCACACTGTTGAAGCCCGTGTGCGTGCCTAGCTTGCAATAAGCATTGTGTGTGCAGCTTACCAAACAGAGACACCTTAATTAATCATGTTTTGCAAGTTGGATTTCTCACTGAAATTAATTAGAGGCCAGCTGGCACAGCAATGTGCAGGAATGTTGGTCCACAGAATAATATATTTCCACTGATATGTAATGAAGGATACCACTAGAAGTCATTACTAGCTAAGAACTTTACCGAGAGTATCCGCAGCAACACTTGAGTATCTCTAATGGCTGTGATTACAATACACACAGTGCCAACCATGCCATCAGCAATACACAGGGCAAAAAAGAAACCTCTTCCTCCTTTCCAAGGTTCAACATATTTTTCCAACTTTTTCTTCCAACTTATGTCCGCTTATATGACTTTTAAATTTTTTTATTCTGTATTTTTAAGTGTATGAGATCTAGAAAAGCCTCCTTTTTGCACAACAGACAGGACTAAAATGCTGTACTTATTTACAGCTAGTTCAGAGAGGAGTAGGGTTTTGTTTCTATTCATGCTATCAGGGCAGTAGTTTTCCATTACCAAGATCACGCTTCCTGTCATCTCACAGAAGCTTTTCCCCATTACAAATATTAACTACAAGCCCTAGAATTACATGATCTCTGTGTCTTTAGAGCCATACCTTTAAAGATTTTGGAAACCCATAAAATTTTTTCCCAGTCTCACTCTTCCACTGTGTGCTAGGCGCCCCCCACAGAAGATGGTCAGTGATATTCTAGTTCCATGTTCTATATTCTTGTTCAATATTCTGCTAACTCTCCATTGTCTTCCCCTCTATATACATAGTAGATTTCTGACAAAACTTCTTAAAAGTAAGGTCATTGTATTTATGCAACATGTTTTGAGATCTTAACTCTTAGGAAAAAATCTAATTTGAATCACTGTCAGATCACATGAATTCAAATGGTATGAAATTTGGCAGTGATTGAACAAAACCTGGCCACACTGATCCGAAGTTTATGGCCAGTGAGACTATGGATTTTGGTTCCAATCAGCTTAAGTTCCTTGATCTGGCAGATGGAAGAGGGAGCTGGGAAAATGCTACTTATAAACAGTTTAACTCAGTTCTGGGGGAAAAGTAAATAATTGCTGAGGAACACAATCAAAACTTTGATGCAAGATTCTGTGACCAAGATAATTTCTCTCAATTATTTTACTTTTATTTTGTTTTATTTGATTTTGATTGTAGGCAGAGGCCCAGAATTTGTAGACCTCCTTAGTTTTACAGGCATTTTAGAAAATGAGAACCTTTCTGTATGGATGCAAAAAACAATCCCAACTTGAGAATAATGTATACCATTCATACCAACAGTCACACATTTTCAGTGCTGTAATCATTTACACAGCAGTAGAGGTATTAGAGAATTTGATTGTAAGAAGTGCACTCTAAGCTCTCTAATATTGCCCAGTGCCTTCTGATACTTTACTATCTCCATGGCATTTTGATAAGCCCAAGTGCCAATAGGGTCTTTCTATCCAGCTCATGTTGTATAAGAGTGTCTGAACATGCAGAGACTTGCTTCACTAATTTCACAGGTGAAGCAACCATGTCCCATTTCCTGTTACCAAGTGTATTGCTATCTATAGAGCTCAGCAGTTTATAAATATTGCTACAGCTTCTTATCAGAACTACATTAGCCACAGTATTTCATAACTGTTCCATATGAAAGTGTTCCCAGGTAACAGGGTGTGTTCAAGAAGGCCTGGGAAGAATACTGCCTGAGCCATGTTAAGCAACAGCAAACAAAGGAATAGCCTTCTCTTCCTCCACTTGTGCATCAACCCCTGCTCTCGTGTGCATTTCCCACATGACAAGGGATGATCCTGGAGACCCATGACCAGACATTGCAGTACTGGCCCGCACTGCATATCCTGCCAGAAGTGTCTCAGTATTGTTTTCATGTGTCTGCCCTCTTTTGTTCTGATGTGACTGCTGTGTTGTGTGAGGAAACAGTAAAAAGCATACATGAATTTTACCTATTACCTTTTACTCTTTCTGCTCCCCTTTCCCTAAATGTGAACATTAACTGTTCCCTTTTTCACCCCTATTTTGAAAGCTGTTTTAGAACAATAATTTATTTTCACAACTGTTCTGGGAGGCAAGTCATCACATTTTGCTGAAAGGACAATTGAATTGCAAAGTTCAGTGGACTTCATAAGGTGATACAATTAAGGTTTTATTTTTGTTTACAGTTTTTTAAACAATTCAGAGAAAGGAATCTCAAAAGCATTAATCTACTTCACCCGGGTGTGAATGAGATTCATTGACTCCCAACTAAATTTTTTTTTCATGTCAGCCAGGGAAATCAGCAGCTGATTAAATTTCACATAACAGTCCAGCTATCCCCCTCCAGAGCTAACACCATCATCCTTCTCTGTGAGCTGAACTCAACAGCAGCATTCTGCACAAGCTTTACTGTAAATCACTTTGAAAGCAAGTTTGTAGTATATGTGCAAAGTCTTCCATCAGTAATCTTTCATTCAATGTAAACCTGTCTTCTGTGATTCCCTTTGCCCTGGCAAAAGCTACCTGGCACTGAGCAGTAGGAGCACTTGGACAGAGATTCAGCTTGGAGTTAAAGATAGTAATTTCACTCTTCTCACAAATGTTTTACTCCCTTTGTAGCAACACGACCCAGCCACCAAACATAGGAATAAATGCCCGAATCCCTGAGCTTCTGCATTCCTATTTTCATCTTCCTATCTTATCAGCAATAGAGTAGGGTAGAACTGCAATTTCTTGCCTTAGTTTCATGGCAAAACAACATTAACATGCCAAACCATCATCAAAAATACCGGCATGCAGTGGTCATCACTCCGTGTGCTAACAAAAGTATCAAGCTGTATTTGCTAAATATATTCCTCTCTGAAGTTCATTGAAGTGCTACTTTAACAGAGACAATAGATGGAATATTTTTGAGCTTGTTAAAGTTGAGAACTTCCAGGAAGATGAAAATTAAATAATTCCTCACAATTTAGAAACTAGTTTATGCAAGAAAATTGTCATGATTGTGCTCAAAAATTAGCACAGTTTCCTTTAATCCTGGTGGAATTAATCCAGGAATGTTACAAGAACAAACTCAGCATCAAGAACAATGGCTTCAAATTAAATTTTAAATTAAAATTCTAGGTTACAACTGCTTACTGTACAAATAAACAAATAAACTGTATAAATCTAATAAGCTGCCTTTGAGTAAAAGTAAATTTTCTCTTTTCTTTTCTTTTCTTTTCTTTTCTTTTCTTTTCTTTTCTTTTCTTTTCTTTTCTTTTCTTTTCTTTTCTTTTCTTTTCTTTTCTTTTCTTTTCTTCTCTTTTCTTTAAAAGGATTTAGTCCATGGATCTCTTTTTTCACTTATATACGTATTTGCATTAGGAAAATACATTTAAGATGACATTTGTCCTTATCTAGTGACAAATCATGATATATTGGTTTTGGTACTTCAGAGGCAACATTCTCTAATTTGGTAACAATTTTAGTAGGACTGAATGCCTTGCTGGCAAACAGAGCCTCAGGAAGCTTTGCCCCAACCTTCATTTCTACTGGGCAAAAAATATACTCCTAATGTGCAATAAAGTAGCAGAAGCTAGTACAACGCACATAGGTGGCATCTCTGGTACTTAAGAGCCCCAAAAATACACTATATTGCAAGGGAAAACCAGGAGTGTGGCCAGGTCGAATTTTCTCATGCTCTGGCCAAAGTTCAGGAAGCATTGTTGCTTATTACTTCACATGTGATTTTTGTGTTGCTTGCAATTTACCCAATCAAGTAAATTTTTCCCTTAATATGGCAGTTTCAACAATGCCTGAAGTTATTGTAAGTGTGCTATGTACTTTCACCTGAATTTTGCCCTTTATGGACTGATGGGACCAATATGCTAAAAATATGTAACTTTTTTCTTGAGGTTTACAGATTTATTTTTAAGAGATTGCAGTTTCTTCCATCCTGTCTCCTACTAAAGCTGCTTTTTTTCTGTCTCATCTAGGCCCTATAAACAGCTTGCAGCTGCTCTTATGAACCGGCTTCACTGAACTTTCTGAATCTTTCCTTTCTCAATTACTAGCAGCATTAGAGGTTCTCATGGAATCAATGGGGTAAATAATACAAAACTTGTTGAAGAACTGCCTGAGCCCAAGCTGTAAGTGGAGCTTCACACGTGTATCCTGATTGTTCAAGAGTCTTTGCTTGAAGTGACCAAGTAAAGTGTTAGAGAACAAGTAAATAATAGCAGACTGACTTTGGGGATAAGAATTATAAACAGGCCCACACATTTTTGTCTAGTACCATGGAACCACTTAAGGAGAGTGATTATAATGTTTTGGGGTTTTTGCTCTTATCCTATGTGTCACAGAATCATAGAATGACTTGTGTTGGAAGGGACCTTAAAGTTCCTGGGACTCCTTGTAATTCTAAGAACAAGCATATTTTCATAACTTCCATAGCAACATACATTATGAGATGGAGCTATTTAGCTCATTCATTATTGCTGTTGATTTTTCACAAAAAGCTGCTTTTGAAACTAACAGTTAAGAAAAAGTCTGTATTTCTCTGCTCCTCATATGATAAATACTATTGAGACTTGGCAATGCGACCTCATCCTCCCAGCCATTACATTATTCTGTCAGAATATTAAAAAAAAAATCTATATATGTTTTCCATATAAATAATCTTAGCAGTGGTATCTTAATTTTTTGCTACTACAATGACTGGGGCAGAACCTATGCCTCCTCTAAGTCCTAAACTTACTGCCAGGTCTATGTCCTCTGAATAAATTTAAGCTTAGGATCCCTCAGTTCTTTCTTCTTTCCCAAATAAATTTATGTCTTCCTGTTCTGCACCAGCACTGGCACACAGTGAAAGGGGGTCTGGCTCAATGAAGATTCTTGCCATTGTGAGTTCATGGATGCTGATTTTCCACTTCATCTGACATACAAGCAAACTTGGGACATTACACCTCTGACAGAGGAGGATCTAAGGACTGCAGCTGCAGGGTTGGAGGTGTCTTGGTCATCCATGGCCTACATCAGGTTTATGCCATGGACTGCTGCAAGGTTTGAGGGTCATTACTGTCACAGTGGCATCAGCTGACCATGCAGTGCATAGTGTCCTTATCCAAGAGCTTACCCCAAGCTCTGTAGTATTCAGACTTTTATCAACAGATCAACTCAGGATAAGAATGGTTGCCACCATTCATAACTAAAGCTGCAAAATATTTTTTCAAAAACTGATAAAATTTTGAGAAGTATATGACTGGAGATGAATAAAGTGCTATTTAAATAGGAGGATACTAGAGTTCTTTATGAAGTACAGACATAAACAACCTTAAAAACTCAGCTGCTGGCACACACGTGTCGCTTACTGTTCCTAGTTACTATTTACAGTGTGGGTAGTGTATAGACATTCCAGGCATGGATAGGGATGCTACAGTGATTGATGTTGAACTAACAAAGTATTAAAAGGTAGCCCTTGCCCTAAAGCTCTTAATGTTTTTTATGCCATACTCTACACAGGAAGAAGTGACAAAGATAATAAATCAAACTTGGGATGCAGCTCCTTGCTGTCTGGACCGCTGGGCACTGGTGGTTCCAGATGCACAGATCTGCTGCTGGGGCACACAAAAAGTGCTCACCTCACACTTTTCCCTGTGTGGGTCCCACAGCAAAAGCAGGTTTAAACACCTGTTCTTTAGGCAACAAACTGGGGATGTAAATATTAAAGAAAGCAGATGTGGGGTAAAAATATTTAATTTTCATGAAGTTTCTCTGTTCCCCAAGAAATACCCTTCCCACAGAAGGCTCTAAAGAATGCACTGCATTCATCTAACCTGCCACTGTCCTAAAATAGGGTTCCAGTAGCTGCAGACCAGAGGTGAGGTTGCTAGCTGATGGAACTCCAGTGGCTGTTCTGAGGGCAGATATATTCCCACAAGATGTCTTGTATTTATGCCAGAAAACATATATGTCCTTTATACAGACAACTTAATTGCATTTACATGGCCTTTCCCCACAGCTAGTGGTGACTAAGGCCCTTCTGATCTCAGAGTTGATAGCAGACAGAGCAGGAAGATATTCTTCTTTCTCTGTGACAGAACAGTAAGTACTTCAGGAAGAGATCTGCAAACAAAAATTTCTTCAAAAACCACATTCCTAATCAGATTCCTACCCTGCATCTAAAGAGATGCTGGAATCCCCCTATTCTGTCAGCATGAGGTGAAACCTTCCTCAGAGCCAGGAGCCAGTTGAGAGCTACTGTCTCTGTAAGTGCTATGTTACTTCCAATGCAAGGGGCTAAATAATATAAAAAAGAGAAAGTGATTATCTAAATTCTTTTTAGTTTGAGCCTTTAATTGTGATTGTTTACTTTTTAGTCACCTTCACCAGCAAATAAATTCACTTCTGATTGAAGCAAAAGCTTAGATTGTACTGTAACCATTGGGCTACAGACTGCAAGGCAGACATCCCCAATTACAGGAGTCAGAGAAGGGGTTGCTAATACTGGTTATCTTACAGTAGTGCTTTAACCCCCCAGGAATTCTGTTTTGTATGGTATTGTATGCATTTGCTGAGGGACAGTCCCATTTCCAAAGAGCCAAACACTTAGCTGTAGAAGACAAGATGAAAAGAAGAATAACCATGTTTTAAACATGGGTTTAGAGATAATAAACTTAAACTAGAGCTTAAAGAAAAGTACCTACATTCATGTTACCTGTATCTGAAGAAGACACTAGCTAATTCTAAGTGAGCTGTAGTTTTCTTCTGTAGTAAACGGAGAGAGGGTGATATCTGTAGAGGGGCATAAAACTCAAATACATGTGAATAACCCCTCTCTTCAGGAATAATTTACACAATTAGTTTTAATTAGGCATTACTGCAACAATAGCTGTTTGAGGTTAATCATTCTGTTTGATTTACCCAAGGACATATCAGATGACCCAGAGTCATCTGTCTTGGATATCCTGGATAACTTAATGTGCTGTGTTTCACTTCTCTTCTGATCCAGCAGAAAGTTCAAGTAGTTGATGTAATCTAAGAAGTAAATGGGAATAAACACAAAGTGTTAGTATTCTTGGATCATTTATTTTAGTATCTGCTCTACTTAAAGATCTTCTTTTCCACAATAATTCAACAATAATATTTCTTGAAAAAGTCTATGGCATTTCATTTTAATCTGAAGCACACAAGTTTCACTAAAGCTCTATTTGCTGAGAAATATAGTTTTAAAATATATTGCTATTCAAGTAGGAGACCAAAGCTGCACCAAAAAACAGGGTACAGCCTTTTAAAATTAGACAGCAAGAAAAATTATCTTTTCTCTCTATTGTTTTAATCACTACATGCTTACAAAAATGTAAGTCTGTCTAGTATTTTTTGTGTGATCCTCTCATGTCCTCTGAGAGTAAGAGATCATCTGCTTTGTTGGAGACTAAGTAGGTCAACATTGGGCTGGAATTTGGTTTAGGAGATAGCCAGCATTGTGTAATTCCCTTTCCATTCTGAGGGATGCAAGTGTCTGGGTGTCAGGTGCTTGGACACTGACATTCTTGTCACCCATCTTAACTTCTGGTAATGAACTGAAAGTTCAAACAGAAAAGATAAGGGCTTTTTGTTCACGCTCTGAGGTCCTCTGACCTTATATTACACAAAGATTGATAGTGAGATGGTCCTATTGTGCTGACTGGCCATCAAATCATTTAGGTGAGGTCAACAGCAGTCTGTCACAAATTGGTATTTCTTGGAGTTGTTAGCAGAGCAGTCCTCACATGGAACAAACTGGTTCAGGTTGGTTTCTGGTTCAGACTGAGATTTTCCACATAGAAACTCTAAAAGCTGTTGGTCACAAATGTGCAAGTATCAATTCATATCACTGACTTTCCAAGAAAAGAGCTGTTAATGAAAACTACATTATACTGGTGTCTGCAAGAAGCACAGAATCATCTTCTAATACTGCATGCAGGCATAATGGACAGAAGCCTGTGATTCTGCAGACACAGATATATAGAACATCTCTGGTTCTGACAGCAGATTGTTCAGCTTGCTCAAGTTCCATAGATGATCACAGATTTTCCTATGATACTTCTCATGTCAATACATATTGATGTATACGCTTCATGCAGAGAAACTGTAGAGTACTTGCATGGACATTTCAGACTATTTTGTTACACAACTTCTCCACAACACAAGAAAGAATATGAGAGACATGGAGGAATGGTTTGCACCTGGTGAGTTAATACAATGATTATTTTCCAAAATCATTAGTCTGAGGAACCATACTATTAAAACTACAATAAACATTAACCAAGGAAAGGAATAAGAAACTATACTTCATTGATCTAAGGACTTCCAAGTTAATGAACTAGGCCACTTATGCCAACTTTTCTCCTAATTTAGGACATACTAGCAAGTTCATAAGGCGGTCAAGTATAACTTCAGGATCACCAGCCACTAGAGACCACTGGAGGGACACCTGGGACAAGAGAACATATGTGCCAGTGGGAGGAAATACATGCTAATGACTCTGGGGAAGTGGTTATCATATATATATTTCTTCTGAAAAACATATCTATAGTATCTAAAAATATAGTGTATATACACAGGTTATACTTCTCTGTACTCAGGATGCATGGTATTTCTGAGGAAATATCCCCTTGTACATCTGGTGCCAAATAAAGAATGTCTGATTCTTAATGCTACATTGGTGTTAAAAATTATTATTGTACTGATTTTTGCTAAAAGAGAGATGCTAAGTGCACTGCTCTACCAAAGCAGCTTTTTGCACAGTGCAAAATTAGAAAAGGGTATTTTCACTGGAAAGAAATATTTTTAGCTGCCTGCCTCAGCAGAGGAGTTGTTCATTATGTTGCTCTGTAAATCCTGGGTGGATTCTCTGGGAATAGTCAACTGTGTGATCTTCACCTGTGGTCTTTCACACCTGGGAAACAGTGTGCTGTTATGAATCTTGCAGTATTATTCTGCAGGTAAAAAGAGCACCTTAAGCTGAGGAATGGTGACAGCAAGCATCAATTTTTTCTTCATTTATGAATTACCACCCTGTTATTTTCTCCCTAAGCGTATGAATGTTTTATGTCATAAGTGGCTAAAAGACCATATGTTTTTAAATATCTTCATTACTTTGTTTTATTTAAGTATATATTCTTATTACAACAAGTATTTCAAACTTACAATCACATATTTACTGCTTTTTTTGAGATTTCCTATCTTATTAAAAAAAGTACTAAGAAATGCTGCAACTCTCTGCAGAGTTTGCTGTGATGTTCAAATCACACGTGCACACCTGTGCAGGATCTGTCATCTCTTTGTGCCTCACCTTTTGCACTTACATCATTTCCATAATTATAGCTTAAAGAGAAAATCCATATAAATTATTTAAATGCTTGTCTTATTGCTCCTTTGGGCATTGTTAATTCCTGACCAGCCTTTCCTGAATCAACTCATAGCTGTTTTCAAAAAGAGCTGTTCTCAGATACATGTCTATATTGGCAAACTGACTAGATATAAACCATCAGCAGATGCCACATAGCAGAATCTGGATAAAAATTAGTAAAAAACAGTTCAGTTAGACAAACAATAATAACTGATGTATGAATAGTCTGGGCATTTCAAGTTCCTCATTTGTCTTCTTTGGAAATCATGTTGAACAAGACTTAACAGTTTGAACAGTTCTGTCTCTTTTCAGACCCCAGATAACTTCATGATTAGGTGAGTTCTGCTGCTATTAAAATCACAAATGTGTGTATACACAAACCATCAAAAAACGCAGAATGTAGAAAGCCCAATTTGGGACAATTTTTAAGCTGAAATTTTCCCAAACACACCATACTGCAAAATGTCTTTTGGGCTTTAAAGATAAATACATGTGGTTAAGTACATCTGTATGTATATTGCCCCATTTTACCATTGACATCATGAATCACACCACTAATATGATGGTTTGGCTTAAAAATTATGAAGTCTGCATTTTTTCCTTATAAAAACAAATGTGTGCCTAGTTTCATTCAGAGCTTTTAATCTCCTTAATCTGAACTTTTGACCATATATCAATATGGCTTCTCTTTGTTTTGTAATATATCATACAATCAGAAAAATCTTTGAAAAAAAGGAAGTCATGTTAAGAGGAAGAATATTGCAAAAAAGTAGTACAAAATGTGAGAAGAAATTACATGGTAAGAGGAAGAATATTGCATAAAAATGTTTCACGATGTGGGAAGAAATCAACTCACTCCTGTCANTATAGTTAGGATCTAGTTTTATCCTCTGTGTCATTTGCATGAAAATACTACAAGCCAGTTGCAACAGAAAGTACTTTTGCTGATGAAATCTCAATGTACAGGCTTCAGTTCAAAGTCCTTTAGTGCAAAGCCAGTCGTGTGGTCAACAGTGAAACTGCCATTACGCTCAAAGCTACCTGTATATCTTAATGAAGTCAGTGCCTTTCCTGTTCTTTCCCTTTCTACAGGAAAAAAAAAATAGTCAATTTGAGTAAAAGACAACTACCGTATTCCCATTCTTGCACTTATTTATGGCACATCTTCTCAATCACTATGTGCAAAGTACCAAAGCATTTCAGCTAACATACGCAACAAAGATGGACGGGCAAACTTTTGTAGTCTTAGAAGGGGATTTCCTAAAATGTCTCAGTAGATCAAATAACTATCTTACAATGAAATTAAGGAAGGTTTGATAATTGTGCGTGGGATTACCTTTATATCTTATTATTATGCAAATACATTTAGAAATTCAAACTGCACATAAGCCACATAGGCTTAGCTCCTACTTGTTCTTCTATGAAATGGTAGTTGGTATGGTGTTAATTTAAAATTACAGGCAAGACTGAAAAAAATCTCAATAACAGTAACAGAGTAGCAGAAAGCCACTTTGAGTTATAAGAGCAAATCCAAAGCCTGAAGGAGCAGAAGCTTTCTTCTCAAGGATGCTATAAAGTATACAGTCTGAGTGGAGTGAATTGTGCCTTCTGTTTCCCACATGAGCTGGAGGGAAAAGGGCATCAACAAAGAAACAGTGGTAGCATGGCATTAAAGATAAATCATTTGTTAACAAGAAAAAAAAAAAAGAAAAACATTTCATTCTGCGCATCTTTGTTTAGTGTTAGTGCAGCTTGGTACCAGCTGAGAATTCTCTTCAGCAGGCTGTTTTAAGAATTAGCTCATCAAGTTAGCCCTTGCTTGGAGCAATGACAGTTGTGAACCTGAAGTATCATTTAGCCCGTGATAAGTAGTTTTATACTCAGTGCAAATTTCCATTCTGAAGGCAAAGCTGGTTCAAGGGAGTTCAACAAGGTGAAGCACCCTCAGGTCATAACTTCATGCAGCGCTACAGGCTGGGGCAGAGTGACTGGAAAGCAGCCTGTCAGGAAAGGATCTAGGGATGCTGGTCAACAGTGCCTACACATGAGCCAGCCCAGACGGCCAAGAAGACCAACAGCATCCTGGCCTGTATCAGCAACAGTGTGGCCAGCAGGGATTGTCCTGTACTGGGCACTGGTGAGGCCACACCTTGAGTGCTGTCTCCTGTTCTGGGCCCTTCACTGCAAGAAAGACACTGAGCGACTCCAGAGAAGGGCAGCAAGGCTGCTGAAGTGTCTGGAACAGAAGTCCTATGAGGAGCAGCTGAGGGAGCTGGGGGTGTTTAGCCTGGAAGAGACTCGAGGGAGACCTCGTCACTCATTGCAGCTGCCTGAAAGAAGTGGACCCAGGTGGGAGTCAGTCTCTTCTCCCTGGTAACCAGTGACAGGACAAGAAGAAATGGCTGTGCCAGAGAAGGATGAGTTTGGATATTAGAAAAAATGTCTTCACCTAAAGTGTTGTCAAACATTGAAACAGAGTGCCCATGGAAGTAATGGAATCACCAACCCAGAAGTATTCAAAAAACATGTAGATGAGGTGTTTGTAGTGGTTGAGTGTGGTGGTGTTGCATTAACAGCTGGATTCAATGATCTTAGAGATCTTTTTCATCATTAACGATTCTGTGATCTTTTACTTTTGTCACTGAATTTTAAAAGACAAGCTCCATTACCAAGTCTGCTTGAATTTGTACACACACACACATATATATATCCCACTCTAGGAATATTACTACCTAACTGTGAGGATTTCTGAATGTAAAGTTGTTCATTTTCTAAAAACCTGTGGAGTGAAAATGTTTTGAAAGCATAAAATAAATACATGTAATTAGTGAGGCAGGGTGCTTTCAAACCATCTTGTTGAGAAGGCTAAGGTGGAACATATAAGAGTCTGAGAGAAGGGTATTAATGGGGCTTTGCCTCTCTATTTTAACTTAATTGGTTTGTGCTTTCAGAGTGCAGCAATTGAAAAAAAAAATTAAATAGGTGTGTAATGGGATGTAGCATCATCCCTATATTGATACCTATATTGAGAACAATGGACTCTACCTAAATTTGTCCCCACAGAATTTTTCAGCAAACTATTTACCTATCCCAAAGATGTTCTTCTTTAGGTATGACATTATTTTTTAAGTGGTAATACAGTACTCCAACTTTAAAGATAATTGAAGAACATAACTTCAGAAAAAAAGTCCATTTCAAGCTAGTTTAAATGATATGAAAATATCTTCTCTTATGTGCTTGTACTTAGGATTTAATCTCTATCATAACCTTTCAGGTGCTTTTTAATGCAAAGCACAGAAAGAAAAATATATACTTGAAATTGATTAAGGCTAAGAGAGAAGCTTTCATGGAGACTGAAATCTGACATGCACTTAGGCAATCTATACCTGCTATCATAGAGAACCACGACACACTACCTGAAGACACAAAAATACAAAAGGAAAAAAAAAATCAAATAGGAAAATCACAGATAGAGACCAAGTGTTACTTATCAAGTTTTCTGCCTTCATCTATGGTGAAAGATCTTTATGAATGTATTACTGCCTTTCTGATTTACCTGTTAGTTAAACTTATGTGAGATTGAGAATTTCATGATTTGAGGATAATTATTTTTAAAAGTTGTTTGTCTGCTAGAGATCAAGCAAAAACTGTGGATATTAGAGGTATCTAGGGGCTTTTTATATGTAATTGCAAAGTTACTTTCTCTCTGTAAGACACCTTATCACTCATGTATGGTGTTTAGTTCAGGTCTAAAATGAAGTTACAGTATAGTTTAAATGTGAAAATACTCTTTGTATTTGTAAGCCTGTGCTCAGGCCTTTGGTTCAACCCCTTCTCAAAACAAAAGAAACTAGAGTAAATTACTTGGAATCTTATTGAGTCTCCAAAAATGGAGAATTCAACAACCTGTCTCAGTGGTGCCTTTACTTTAGTGATGAAGTTTGCCTGAGGAGCTCCTGCCTCCCCGCTTTTCCTAGCCTGCTGCTTGTCACTTTTGGGCCCTCCCACATTCCTTCTCACTGCCATGCAGCTGTCTAGGGGCTTAAGAAATTATCCTGGTTACAGATCAACCTTTTCTTCTGATTTGAAACCCAGATGATTCTAGAAGCAAATCTCTTCTTCCTAACGGTTTATGTGTTTACACTTCATCCCATCACTGTAGTGTCTGAATGCCATGTCATTTGATATGTTCCATCTTGCCATAATTAAAGGATGGAACTAACCAGCCATCATATTTATCACAAGGAAATCAAATATGGGGAGGAGAGGGGGGAATAATTCCCAGTTGATGGATGGTCACACAAGATAGTCCATGAGGCACTAATACAATATAAACAATAAATACTAACAAAAATAACACCAGCTCTCACTCATCTTTTCTTTCCTGCAAGAAAAGGGGAAGTGGATTCAAGTAGGTACCTTGTCTGTTTAAAGAAAGAAGCCCTCAGGGTTGGGGTACCGTACACATGAACTATAATTTTAGCTACTGCTGAAGACAGTAGTTAAATTATCCAGCTGCCCTACTTCTCTCCCCACTCTTCTGTGCCTACTGTTCCTCTTCCAACACTACTGATGCTTGTTTGACTGGCTTGATCACAAAGTTAAGCTGACATAAAGCCAGCCCTATCAAATAAGTGAATGGTTTTATCCTTGTTTGGCCTCCTAAACTGACTCATCTTACCACTTCACTCCTGCAGTATGTTCAAGTTTTTGTGTAATGTTTATCCCTCTAAACATGACAGTAGTATCCTATCTCAGATATCAGAAAGCATCAGCATTAGCCAGAATGTGTGAATCAGCAATTATTGGTTTAATCTGTTTGGATTTGTAAGTATTATAACTTTAAGGATATAATACAAAACCTTAAGGATGTAATGCAAAACTGAGGAAGTGTTTTGTTTAATGACTTGTCACAGAGTTTCTGAGGAGAGACAGGACAGAAACTGAATTTCTGTAAGTTCAGAGAAACATACTCAGCAATTTCTTCATCAAGCCTGTACCCCCTGCTTGAGCATTTCTGCACTGTTTTTCAACAAACCTCCAATGCTGGGGATGAAGAATCTCTAAGCAAGTGTGATTTCCAGTTATTAATTGGTTTTATTGTTAAAAATTCATGCCTTACTTCAAGCCTGAATTTAACTAGATTTGATTTCCAGCCAGTGGTTCTTCTTGTACTGTTGGTCCCTTGACACTGGTGTCTATTCTGTCCAACTGTGAAAACAGCTCAAGAAAAAGCACTTTTATCAATGATTATTTCACTGTCATCAGTCTTAAATATTGCTGAGAAGATGTAAATTCCCATAAATCTTCATAATGTCTCCTTCACCTCTTCCTAAGGTCTCTAGAGAGAGCTATCAGGGAAGACACCTTAGGTGTACCCATAGAATTTGTTGCTCTGCTAAGTTCATGCAGTCACACCCCTCAAAACCTAGAATGATTTTATTTTCTTGAAAACAACACACTCAGCTTATGTATTATGTAGGGGCAGGAGGGAGGCTGTGGGGTGGGGGCTAGCCATTATCTGCAGTTCTAGGCAATGGCTGCAGTTAGACAAAAAACATAAGGTGGTTGTGACCACAGGGTAGGAGTGATACCAAGATGTATGTTCTTGGATGCTCAAATGATCCATCAACCTCATCAGCAGACTTATAAACTGGGATGATTTTTCTAAGGTTTGACTGGAATGACCAGTTGGTTTTATACATTCTTTGCAGATGGAAGGTAATATTCTGTTAGATAATCTGGGCATGTGTCAGCAGAGCAATTAGTTTACAAGGTCAGGGTGGCTTCACTGTATGTTGAGAACCCAGCAAAAATGGAGTTAATGTTTGCACTGGCACCCACGTAAGCCACCTGGGTTGATGGTAAAGGCTACTCCATTACAATCTTATGTATTCCAAAGGCAAAAGGACATACTTATGGACACCTTCAAGCCTATGAGAGAAGCTTTTGTCTCACAGCGTTAAACTTCCATGCTACCTTCTCAGCCTTAGAACTGCAGAAGATATTTGTGACATTCAGTGAGAGAACCCCACAGGAAAACCAAAAAGGAATCCTGTCAAATGCATTTGGTTTAGCTATCAACAAAAATTCACTAATTATTTTGCCTTAGTGTAATATATATTAAACAGACACTGTCATGGCTTAGTGGCACCATACTATCCCAAAACCTCAGGACCCTCACACACAGGACAAGCCCCTACATGACAGCAACCTTGCCCCTACCATGTCTGAGGCTGCATAGTGTATGTACTGCAACTCTCTGCAAATGTATGCTAACTAATATCATATCTAATAAAATTTTATTAAATGTAATCATAAAGGAATAATCAATGTCCTCAAAATTTCCTAGAATACTTTTCCTGGATTTCATGTTGGGTATGAATTAGTGATGAAATAACCTTGACCATCTTTAAATACAATTGTGTGCCACATACAAGGCTTAGTAAATTTCTAAGATATTCCTACAATTTAGTCACAGGAAAAAAGCAGCTGCCCCATACAGCTTCATGCATGGATGTTCTCACAGCCAGCCATGCTGAGCCTTCTTTTGTGTGTTGCTCACTAGCAGCAGCAGCTGGGATGACAATCCTTGCAAGTGTTAAAACAGTGAGCAAATTTCATGCTCTGAATTTTCCTGTCCATTAATCTCCAGCTGTCTCGGCTCAGTGGGACATTCTACTACCCAAAAACCTCACCGCACTCACCAACAGGACAAGTCCTACTGATGGCTGACCAGCAGCCCCGAAGAGGTCTGAGGTTGTACAATGTTGTGTTGCCACAAAAAAAATGCCCTTCACGGCCTAGTCCTAGCAGGGAAGCTGAGCACTGTCCTCTTCCATTCCAACTTTGACCATTTACAGCAGTGAAGGAAATGACTCACTGAAGAAGGGACTAAGCCCAAATCCAGTTATCTGTTTCCCAAGGTGACTTGTGCAATCCCTCATCTTTATAGGTACTCTTTATAGTCCTTTAGAGAACAGAGACTGAGTAAGCACTCTGCAAGCCAAAGTCATGGTTTTGTATATATGTACAGCCCATGACAAAAATTAACTGACTACCCCAGGCATGCTGACAGCACACGTGGACTGCACATCTGTGAAACACCGTGTGCCAACACTCCCTGCAAACTGCTCTTTGGTTTGCCTTTACACATTGTACTGAAAGTCCTGCTGTAAACGTGCAGTGAACTTGTTGTGAGTGGAAGTCAAATAATGACATTTCTTCATGAAAGGGACCTGGCACAATATAAGCTTTATCATGCTGCTACATTCAAGAGCTGTTCAGTTGAAAATTGTTAATTGCTACAGATTTAATTCTGCTACAGTGTCAGCCTTAGAGTCCCTTATACTGATTGCTGTGATACATTCTGTAGCATTCTGACTTTGTGGACATTTCTTTTTGGTTACAGGTATTTCAAACATGCATCATATATGTTTTAATATCATAGATAGGGATTTCATAGATGGGGATTTCATATTTATGGATTAGTTTTGTTTCTCTGCTTCATCTGCCACATTTTCTAAACCTCTCCTCTTATCCTGACTTAGACAGTGCTTCCTTAAAATCAAAACATCTCGTTGCTGGGTATATTTCCAAGATTAGCCAGTCCTGCTAACTCCTGAGCAATTTCCTGTTGAGCTGGATTCGACACCATGGATTGCAACAGCATTTAGCATGAATTTGTGAGACACAATGTGCATCTGCAAATAGTGTTCTATACCAATGGGCTTTATACTAGTAAGCAAGGTGCTAATTACCTTTCACTAGTAATCATTCTTCCCATTTCCATTTTCTTGTTATCTTTTTCAATCATATCTGCAATCTCTTTGGGAGGGATTCTTTTCTTTATCTGTTTACATAAGTGACAATAATAAAATTACGCAGAACTAGTCACAAAATCAGAGGTGGAGCTTCTTATCACCAAGTTTCACATAGCTATGTACTGAGCAGGCAGGAGTGGATTTTGGCAGACCAAGGAAAAAACATTGGGCTTATCTTTGTCCTGCATTGTGGTAAATCTTCCAGCCATGTAAAAGTGTCATCTCAAGACCAAAACCTCAGGATGTGAAAACTAAGTGAAATGTGAATGCAGGGTATGAATCACTGGGAGCTGAGTCATCGACACAAAGAGTTTTGTAATATTAAAAATGTTTCTCTCTTCCAAAAAGATTCAACTGAGTAAATACTTCAGTGTATAATACTGATCCTGACTAAATCAAAACCTGATGTGCTTATAAGCACATTTGAAGTTGAAGCTCACTCACTCATGAAATCTACATTCCCAGTGCAGCATAATAGTGCCCTGCTTTATACTCTTATCTTCCAACAACCAGAACAAATATCTGTCACAGCAAGGATGTTCATCTTAGGAAAAAAAAAAAAAAAATGGAAATTGCTTGATCAATGTAAGACTGCACAAAGCACAGTTACAGATGACATGAAGATTAGGAAATGGAGTAGCTGACTTATTTTTAAGGGTGAATTTTATTTTTGCTTTCTTATATTTCAGTATCTCCAACATCATCTGCAGGCAGAGACATAGCTACTCTCAGAAAATGACCATCAAAACTGAAGAAAGAAAATAAAGTCTTTGCTGGTTTGATTTTTTTCTCAACAGAAACAAAGACTCTATGTTCCGCCTATGCTCCTGTGTAATCTGTGAGCTAAGAATTGCTTCTTTGCCTCTGGATGCCTGCCAAAAGAAATTATAAATGAGATTACTTTGTTGCTCAATCTTGCTCTTTTAGCTTTCAGCAAAGTGTTGAAGGTCCCAGAAGACATTTTATATTTCATGTATTTTGAGGGTGTAACAATCCACCCCAAAAGAACAGAAGGAACTCACGTCATTACCTGCTGTCTTAAAGGACAGCTTTAAGAATAAAAAAGATCAAGAAGCTTTTCTTCAAGTAAAAGTTAGATAAATTATTATTATAGGGCAAAGGAAGTTCAAATGAACTAAACAAATGAACAAACAAACACCAAACAAAACTCTGTGGTGTTGCCCATTAATTTCATTTCATGGCACACACAAACAAGAACTTTCCTAGGCTGAGTTAATGAATAACCAAGGCATGGCTCTTAACTTTTACAGCAGAGTGCCTCATTCCTGAAAAGGACACCATAGTTTCAGAATACCACAATACAAAACAGGACACAGGCATGGGATGCAGCCTATTGAACACAGCCTGAAGTTCTTACATTTTGCATTACCAAAGACCTATCCTTCCTTGTTTACTTCATGTTAGATAAACTCATAAAGGTAAAAACCACATCATAAATACCTCTATATGGACTTTTACCTTGCTTCTCTCTGTTTAATTTATGAAAATACAAATTAAGTATAGTCAAGTTTGCATCTCTGTACAGAAATTTTCATATTATATTTTTGCTATTCAAGAGTTGTCTCCAATATTAATTCCTCCTCTCATCACCCTGCTCAGGTAGGGACAAATGGCTGGTCTGAAACTTCATCTAGACTTCCTCTTAGGCCACATAACACACATTATGAAAGCAATCATGCAAAAGCTATAACCAATGTCATATTAATTACATGGGAATTCTGAAAGTCTTGGAACTTCTGACAGTGAGTGAGGCACCAACAGTATGACATGGCATATCAACATTGCAGAAGACAATATGTCAAAGAGTCTTGTAACTATGCTCCTGTCCTCCCTGCAGTACTGATGGAACATGCAATTAGACTCTGGAAGTGTAGCATTACCTGTGTCATGCAAAACACGTCTTACATGACTGTATCATTCTTATACCTGTAAATTGCAAATCATGAAGTGCAAGAAGCTTTCTCATTCAAATACTAATTTTATAATTTAACATCCCTGTGTGGTATTACAAGGATACTATACATGATGACTGGAATGGATAGGCATCAGGAAGTGGATGTCAAAATGGGATTACTTGGCATGCTGTGAGTGTCCGAGCCTTGGAACTTTTCTGATCCTGAGTTTAAGGTTTCAGTTTTAAGTTTTAAGGTTTAAGGTTTAAGTTTTCTGATCCTAAGTTTAAGTTTAAGTTTGATTTTTAAGCATCTTTTTTATGAACTTGAATGTTTAGAGCTTCCTGAGCAAAAAAATGTGCAGTAGTGTGAGTTACTGCAGACCAAGTAGGCCTAGGACAGGAGTTAGGAGTATTAGTAGG
>VZTB01005210.1:91690-102237 GCA_013397245.1 Thryothorus ludovicianus
TAGTAGGAATTAGAGAAGAAGACTACTAACTAAAGTTGCTCTCCCCTGTTGACTTTCTGTCGACACAAAAATTACCCCGCTACTCAAATAACAGTACAGGTGTCAACAGGTGAGTAGAAGAAATGGGCTTAGACACTGCTATTGACACAGAACTGAAGGAGGGTAAATAAGAGGACACATGAAAGCACTTGAAACATATCTGTGTACAAATTCATCTCAGATTGAGGGCACTCCCAGCACAAAACCCCAGATGACATACATAGCAGAGGTTGAATACTCTTGTGAAACAGAAACAAATGCTGCTTGTCACTGCAAGCAGAGTCCAGTGGTATGAGGGACACATGACAAACTCCTTCAGACAGGTATTGCTATATGTGAACTTCTTGCTACTGCTACAGCTGCCAAAGCTGTGTTTCTTCCATTTTTCGATAAGTACAGAGTAATTACAACCTATTAGGACAGTTTATGCATATAAGCTCTTCCAACTACACTGATGACCCTAAGAATTTGCACCAGCTACATTTTCCTTTTTTTCATGACTCTAGTTGTTAACATAAAATATAATGTTTCAGAGGGATACTAGGGAGCATCACTTTAATTAATTTTTGTGGTATAAAAAATCTGACCTTATGTACTGCTGTCAAGATGAGAAAGAACTCCAGCACAGAACATTAATTACCATTGGAAGGTCTCGCTACACCAAATGATTTGTTCAAATACATTCATAAGCTGAAACTTGACTTAAAAATATTTTGCAATTATTATGACTGTTTGATCCATGATCCTGAAAGTATTTAATGGTGTAATACATTACTCAAAGTCAGGCTTGGATAAGAACAAGAATTAGCATCAGAAGTGAGAAGATGGCACTTAACGGATTAGCCAAAGTACAGTGCATGCTTTTAGTTTTATCTCTGTTTCTTAGGTAAATAACTTCCTCAAAATTGCCAATCCCCAGAGTATATTAGATACTGTGTGTTAATAAAAGCTTGTGGCTACCATCAGTAACATTTTAGAAGAACTGGACTTTTTCCTTAAAACAATCTATCCCTGCTATGAAGTACCTAGAGAATCTATTTTCAGTGTGATAACTTCTTTTTCCCCTTAAAAAAACCCAAAAACCCCACAACAACAGCAACAAAAAAAACCCTTGTCATTTGGTTTTACACACCATCATAAAGAGAATGCACTGGCGCTTACAAATATTTACTAAGGGTCACAGTTTGGAAAATATTTTACTCTACAATGCTTACAATGTCAGCAATACAACACTTCAATACACAGTGGTTGATGGTTTTTCAGTACTTAATCTTTTATGGCATTTACTATCAGTTCAAACAAGCCTCCCTCTGTGGTCCATCAGGTGTGGAAGATGAAACCAAGCAGATGACAAAAGTATGGAGAAACCAAATAAAAATGCCCAGCAACTCACAGATGTTTTGAAATGTTAAATGTAGCTTCCTACATTAAACCCCTTTACATCCAGCCCGGTCTCATGTCTGCTCTAACAGCTACCAATATTCATTGCTTCTGCTGAGAGAGTAAATAGATAATGCCTGTTGGTGTGGCAACACCTAATGAAGGTGAAAGGTGAAGGGGGAAGAAATAAGTCTGTCATTATTGGTCCACGTGAGGCTTTCTGATCATAAAGCTGCCTTTCACCACCACAAGCTGTTTGAGTGATGGTTAAAAAATGGCAGTAGGAATAGCATCAGCACAGTCCTAAGGCAGACATCTTGACATCTCCTAAACTCAGATAAATTCTGAGCTTGATCATTATGTCAAAGATTCTGTCTAGTTAGAAAAACAGAGCTCTCCTTGAAGCTACCACTGCTGTTGCAAAGCCTTGAAATATTTAATTGCAGAGCTGTACTCATTCTAGCCCTTTAAAAACGTCTTTTACAGCCTATTTTTCAGAGACCCTTCCCTACACCAGATATCACAGTTCCTGAGTGCATTCCAAATACCCATTAGTGTGTTATCTGATATATTACGTCACAGCCTTGCAAAAAAACTGCATTTGTTTTGGATTATAATGTCCAAGAAGCTGTCAACACCTTAATATTTTGGAAGTGTTCAGTGAACAGTTAAGCTTATAGAAAAGGAATTCACAATTAGCTGTTAGTCCTCGTTACATCATGATGTCAGTCTCTGCTCACTGCCCACTGTAGTATGGATTGGGACATTTACCTCATATACAAAGAATTTCTCATTGCAGATTCTTACTTGCTTAGACTCTCCAGGTAGGAGTATTTATTCTAGGCTCTCCATTCTATCAGTCACAGGGGGCTGTTGATTTCTTTGTCAGAGGGAAAGACCAATTTGATTTTGTTCTTTTTTCTCATTATTGCCTGAAGTGCTTGACAGAAAGACCGGGCCATCCTTCCAGCAGCAGAAATGGAATTAGCAGAAATGTTTAGTCTTATTCCCCTGCTCTCCTATTTCCAAGTCCCATTTGTAAGCACAGTAGAAACTGCTGAGATGGTATCTGAACTACAGTCCTGGTATTTAAATGGCTGTCAGAGCTGAAAGATACTATTACCTATCAAACCTAGTATGCAGAATATCAACAACTTGATTTCATTTCAGTTCAGACCAAAAGATGTTGAGTTTGATTGTGATAAGGAAGCATTCAGAGGAACTGTCAAAAATCCCTGAAAACCCCATTTATTCCAAGAAAACTGCTCCATCATAGTTACAATACCCAAAAATTTCTAACAGTTTCTAGGTACCCCTGTGCTTCTTTTCACTCTAACAGCAGAAATAACTTCCCATAATTCCTACATGATAAAATTATTATTTTCTCCATGATTTAGTGCATATCAATGTCATTCAAGCCATTTAGAACAGGCTACAACAATGTATTCTCCCTGTTCAGCAGACTTACGAGGACTCATAGGATATAATGCTTCCTACCACTGTCAGCATCTCTTTGTTTCAGTTATATATCCTTTACAAGATATGTAACAGTTTTATATCCTGATTAATGTAGTTTGCCGGGTATAACTGAAGTGCTATTGTACAAAATAGCTAAACATTAGCTTAAGTCAAGACATTTGGAGACATGAATCATATTACAGTGTGTTTACTACAGTTACTCTTCATTTTATGCACAAAAATGTTCGTATTTTAACCCATTTGTAAGCCTCACAAGTAAAAAAGCATATGTCACTCAAGCAGACAGATTTTTATTAAACTTTCACGTTAGAATGCAACACTTGATAAGCTGAGCTTCACAGATTTGCTTTAGCATTCTATCAGCTACCTCAGTCTACAAATACATCACAAATTATTTACTTAACAAATTATAATTTCAATTGGATTATTCAAAATTTGTTAACTTGCCATTCATTAAAAAAACCCAGCCACATCAGCATTAAATATTGTGACCAGTGCTGAAGCACAGAGCTTCTCCATGCCCAAATCCCAAGACACTTTGTTCAAGATGACTGCACAAGATGTTAGAGCAGTTTTGTTCAGGTGCAGACCTATCCTGGAGAGAACTATTCAGGCTGTTTACAAATACTTACTGAAGCCAAGAGACTAAAAAACTGCAGCTTATCAGCAACTCCATCATGTCAGTATTATGAATAGCCTAACTGTTGTCTTTTTTATTAAGAATTTCATAAATACTCAAATTTCTACAGTTCTGGATACACAGGAGAAAAACAAATGCAAATGCCTCAGATCCATCATCAAGTGAGCTTAGAGAAAATAATAACCACTACAAATACTTAGCAAGTATACAGAAAATATGCATGAAACAATGCCTGAGAGGCTTAGTTGGTGTAATAACCACACTGAGACTTGGAAAAACAGTATGAAGTAAAGAGAATATAGACTGTACTAACTATCACCCAACAACATAGGCAGCTTTTGTGTTCATCTTTGTTCCTTCTGCAGTTTTCTGTTTGGTTTCCTCCACCTATACATAATACCTAGTTTCAGACAATTCTTATTAGATTTGGTATATCACTAAGGACATTGCAGATATGTCTTGCTTGAGTTTGGACCTCTATTTTCAATGTTGTATTTCACAACATTGTAATTTTGCTATAATTCACAAATGTTGTAAAACCTCAAAACACAATCTCTGCTTTCCTCCAGTTGCCTTGGCTGTATGTTGCAGTGAAACCTTCCTAAAATGCACAGTAGAGGGGTGTGCGCTCTACCCCTTCAGTCACTCTGCTGTCAGCATGTTGCCTCCTTTCTCTTTTCAACCCTTCACCTTTCCTCTACTGGCAGCTTGGGTGAAAGACAAGCTGTTTTTCAGGTATGGATATCCCATCCCAGGAAGTGTTTAAGGCCGGGTTGGATAGTGCTTTGAGCAACCTAGTCTAGTGGAAGACAGATATGGCCATGGCAGGGGGGCTGGACTAGAGGATCTTTTAAGGTCTCTTCCAACCCAAACCATTCTATAATTCTGTGGTTCAGGTATCACAAAGCCCTGCGACATGAATCCTCCACTCACACATCACAGTGGAGCAAACTACTATTGAGCTTGTAGAGGAAATGTTAGACATATAGTGTTTCCCAGCAATGTTCCAAATGCAGTGAAGGCTTGTGTTATTAAGCATGGAGGGCAGGTAGTCTACTGATCAGGACTGAGAGCTGCAGCATTTAATGGAGGACAGTATTTCAGATTTGTGTCTCTATGTGAGGCGTTGTCCTTGAGCATTATATATTTCCATTCAACACTATATATTTTGCAATAACCTGGCAAATTTTTCAAAAGCTGCCTTGGAGACAGCATAGACAGGAAGGGCAGCATGACAACAGCAACCCAACACAGTAAGGAAGACATGGATATAAAGCTCTTTTTAATGGCAGATGCTCACTGCAGAATGCTGCTTCTAGGTCAGGAATGCAGGACTGAGTAATTCAGCTTTATACTTTGCATGTATCTGAGTTCAGAGATAGGCTTGGTAGCTAAGGGGAAGACCCCTCCCCAGACTGAGCAATGAAATACAGAGCCCCTATGCAGGTGTGCAGGGAGCATATAGGACTATGCAGGAAGCCTGACACTAAACTCCTTGAATTAAACAATATATGTGCCTCCCTTGATTAAAAACAGCCATGACCACTGAAAGGTCCAGAATTTTATAAGCTTCTGTGCAGAACAGAAAGGACTTGCTATTGCTGTTCAGATTTAGACCCAAGTCACCATAACTAACTGTCACAGGAATTTTTGGATTCATCAAATATTGCTGCAGCTGTCTCAGACAGGTGACTTCACTGAGAAACACTGAAACAAATATAGCTATTTTGCCTTGCACTTTTCAGTGAAATAATGCTCAAATGCGAAGTCTCAGCCAAAAGGTAGATCTTCTCCAAAGTAGTGCTTTATGCTTGCCCCACATTTTTACAGCAAGCATACCTGTGGCAAAGTATAATACTTTATTCTACCACAGAATAATGGTCTTAAACCAATTTATAAAACTAACAACAAAGCTCTAATCTTAAAGGTATCACAGACTAAAAACATCTCGCTCATGTTGTTTAAGTTCTTCTGTGTCTCCAGGGCTGTCTGTGGCTAATACATCTTCATAAGGTCATTTTAAAATGGGTTTCCTCCCCCACACAAATGGCCCAGGACTAGAGTCATCTTCTAGTGTTACTCACTCTGATGCCTACTCTGGCTAGTATAAGATAAGGTTTGCAAATGTGTTTCAAAAAGCGTTCTTAATATTACAATAGTATTACTCATTCACTTGAACTTCTTTCAGGACTTAGTGAGATACATGAGAATTCTTTATATCAAAAAAAAGAAAAAAAAGAAAAGAAAGAAAAAGGTAAAAATATTACCTGATACTTCCTCCTTAACAAATAGGATTTGCAAAAACAATGCACAGATCTTTAGTGTTATATACAAATGACCACAATACCATACATACATGGTTTTTCTAGGAAGACAGCACGACAACTTGCAGTATTTGGGAATTGTCAAAAAAAAAAAATTCACAAAATTTCTGTGCCAGCATATTTATTTAGTTGTCATAAGCTTCTTATTTTCTCTCAAAAGCAAGCAAATAAAACAGAAAAAAAACCCCATCAAAATTCCATGAAACCATTGTACTTTTATTTCAGGGAATATTAGTAAAGCAAATTGCCCTCATGAGATTTTTTTCCTTCCCTTTCCTTGGGCTGATACAAAGACCCCTTGAAAGCAGATACCAGGAGATCTGGAGCCCTTCTTTTTCAGTACCTGTGGAATTTTTCTGCCTACATTTTGATCTTGCAAGAGAAAACTGTTCACCTACATGTGTGACAACGACAGCCGCTGGTGGATCTCAATTACATCCACAGCAGCCTTTCACAAAATCTCTTCCACAACCACTGCTGCATTTGTGATACATGGAAGAGCATTTTTCTACAAGCGATGACCGAATATGGCCAGGTTTCTTCATTCTTCATGCACTCTAGCTAGAAATTAGCTATGTGCCCTGTTTCATCAAGTTTTTTACTTTTCTCTTGTCACCATTTCTAGACTTACCAATTATATTTTCCAGTTACTTTTTTTCTGAAATGAAAGTCAGTATAAGGTTTTATTGCTTTTATCATTATGCTAATTCACAAGTTTTAAAAAAAAATACCTATTTGTTCTTTATTTTCACTTGAAGTGTCATGGTATTACTTACTGGCAGATGTTTACTCAGGTGCTCTGAGATGGTTTCTAGATAACTGAAGGGGAATTGAGTCTTTGGCAGCAGGACCAGCTCCTGCTTGGTCTTGGAAGCCTCTATTTCTCATCCAGCTGAGTCTCCTTGCCCTGCTCTGGTGGTAGGGCACACATTGTCTCTCAGACACTCATGGTCTCCTTGAGTCTGTCCCCCAAGAATAGAGCTCAGCAAGCTTGTGTCTGCAGTAGGGGCTGCTCCTGGGGAAAAGGACCCAAGCCAGAGGTGGAGTTGAGCAGGCGGAGGAGGGCCTGTGGATGGACTGCTCACACAAGGAGAGAAGGAGGGGTTCTCTCCAGTGCTTCACCTTCTGGAGTGCATCCCTGTGCCCCTACAGGCTGCCACATGTGGAGCACATCTCCAGCTGCATCAGGCTTTCAGGCAGGGCTGTTCCATATTCAGGCTCATGTAGCATGGCTGGAGAGCCAGGTGAGCCCCCTCACCTGCTAAATGGGGCATCACAGGTGAACCAGGGTGAGGAGAAAGAGCCATGTCTGCCTTAAATAGCACCAGGTTTACAGGGTAGAGAAGGGCAGTGTTATTCTTCAGGGATGTCTAGAGCCTCCTGCTGTGGGAGTTCTGATTCTGAGGCAGAACAAGGACCTTCTTTTGGGTGCTAGGCAGGTCCTGACAGTGGAGCTGGAGTGGATGGAGGCAAAGGCAACTTCTGGAGCTTCTTCAGCAGAGACACCAGGAGCAGCTGGATCTCCTTATGCACACCCACAGGTAGCATTTGGCCTGTATTCCCCTCCTCTGCCTACATCTCTGTTCATTTTCTCTGGGGTAGGACTGCTGGGATGTTTCCCCAGTCCATCTTTGGGGTAGGTAGGCACAGAGCCACACCAGTGTTGTCCTGATGGGGGCAGAGAACAGCCCCATAGGTAAGTCAGGGTCTGACTCACACCAACACTGTATCAAAGAGGAGGAGGAGGGACCAGTCCCACGGCCAGAATATCCCTGGAGTGCTGGGTATGGCCATGAAAGTGACGTTTTTTTCCTGCTATGACCTCTTGGGTAGGAGCCAGATGAAGGTGGTGGAGGGCTCTGACAGGTAGCAGGAGGTAGACTGTGGTGGGAGAAGGAGCAGCTGGCAGCTCAGCTCCTGTTGCAGAGCTAACACAGCTGCATCCCACATCCCAGAAGCAGGATGCCTTGCTGTTAAAAGGTACATTTCATCCAAGTGGGATTCATCCCAATGGGACCTACAGGTATTGACTCCGAGACATTTGACGAGTACAATCACAGTGTAGACTTAGCTCTGCCAATGAGTTCATTGAAAAAAGTCAGTCCAGCTGAGGCTGGCAAAGTTGTCTTCCCTTGACAAAAGTGTCTTGGGAATGAGCAGAGGGTGGTGATGACAGATACATGCAGTTTTCCATGCATGTGATTTACACCACTTCATGCTGACACCATCTTGCTACTGCCTCTTCCCAGAGCAGAGGGACATGGAGGAGGAATGGAGCTGATTCCAGAGATGATTGCAAAACTGAGGCCAAGCAAGCAGACTCAGCTGCTGGAGCAGGTAAGCCCATGCTACATTGTCTGCCTGCGTCAGCTCTCCTGTTTGGGAATGCGGCATGTGTCTTGCCCAGTGGAGGTCCCTGGCCTGGAGCTTGTGGACGGTATCCGTCGCTCCTCTGTGTCCAAACCCAGAAGCACTGAAGGGCAACAGTGGAGCAAGTCAAAGTAGAATCACAGCATCACCCATTGGAAGAGCAGCGACCATTCATGACGCAGCAGCTTTCCATGAAAGTGAGAAGAGCTGGAGAGGGCAAAGGGGAGGTGGGGCAGACATGATTTTCATATGCGCTATGAGTCTGAGCAGTGATGTGTGGTGCAGGAAAGAGCTGCATCCTGGGCTGCAGCCTCCTTCATCTGCCCTCTGCTTCCTTCATTCCATACCCTTGTATGTGGAATTGCAATCAAACAGACCCTCTGGCACACAAATGACAGACAAAGGCTGCTGTGTTTGTGCATGTGTGCTGCTTCTCAGGGAAGCAGAGCTCTCCATATGGGGCGCTGGTCAGGCACCATGGGCTGAAACTGGCCTCTTGATGTTGTGTGGGGTTTAGTGACAGTAATGGGTTCAGTGATGAAAAAAGCCTACAGCAGACAGGATTCACGGAATTCTCTTTGCTACCCTTGCAATGCTCTCCAAAGAGCTTTGCTGAAGGAAGTCAATGGTGCAGAAGTTCTTGGAGGTGGGAGGGAAGCTGGTGGCCACATGGGCTGAATTTCACACCCAAGAGTGACTGCTGAAGGAATGGCTGTGGCATGATATGGAATAATCTGAGCAGATGGACTCCAATATGATGAGACTTCACTGCAGTGGGACCCCTTCCTATGGCCTCCAGCACAGCTTGGCAGGCTGAGGGATAGATCCTGCACACAGGGGAGACATTCAGCACTTCCTTTAGGTATTTAAGACAGAGGTGCCACTCAGGATGGTGAGAAGCAGGCTGTTCCAGGAACAGCTTCCATCAGCCTGTCTTAGGTGTCTCCTGTTTCTCTCTTGTGCCTGTGAAGAGTTTGGGCAGACAAAGCAGGCAAAGATGCCTCTGTTGTAACTCTAGTGAGGGGAAACCACCAAGGTGGGCTAGGCAAAACTTCCCCGTGCCTTGGGAATGTGTCAAGAGTCAGTTCTGCCCCTGTCTGAACATGTGACCCTGTGGCACATACTCCCTCTGGCACTGCCCAGAGGGGTATGTACCACAGACAGTGCAGCAAAACTGCCCTTTTAAGAGCTACCCAGGTGGAAAATAACCATTCAGTCTGAATTTTTCCACTGCTGACAAACTGTCATGCTTTGAGCTCATTTTAGGGTGTGCAACATGGTGAGGGGCTCTGTTCTTTCTGTGAAGGAGTCTGTACGTGTCTGTACAATTGTAGCTCTGCCAGCCCTGGCTGCCATCCAAAGGTGGATGCATGATGGCACTGCTCAAGTACCTGGTGTTGCTCAAGTATCTGGTGGTGTTACTCTGCCCCAAACTGGCCCACATGAGAAGTTCAGCAGGAGCAGATCTCCTTCATGACTTGGGAAGACAAAAGTGAGACATTGTCCAGGACAGGGCACATAATGCATTGGTTACCCCCATGCCCATTCTAGGAGCAGGCAGAGTTGAAGTTGTGGAGCTGTGAGCAGAGAGCCAAGGTGGATTAGCTGGAGACAGACAGGGATGGATGAGTCCTGGCATGAGCTGATGCAGTAGAAGGAGGTGAACAGGGCAAGGCATCCAGCAGTGAGGGGAGAACATTCAGAGCATGACTAAGGTCACTGGAGCATCTGCTCTGCAGTTCACACCTGTACAGAGGCCATGAGCATAGCTGGGGTCTTCACACCCCTCCTGAAGTCATGAACACTATTCCTGACTTGAAGAGAAATAAGGGGATGCACCAACATGCCCTGCCACAGGGCAGCAAGAGTCCCTGTCCCCTGCCTCACCAGCTACCATCTTGCAGTGTTTATCCCAGGAAGGGGCGTGAGCCCTGTGGGAAGCATGCAGTATGGAGTCTGAGCACCGGCAAGGCTGCAGGCCATGCAGTGGCAGCTGAGGAAGCACAAAGAGCTTCTGCACCAGGCAAATACTCCCTCTCGTTTCCTCTTCAGCCTGGGGCCTCTGTGCCAACGGCCCGAACCTTTGCCAACAGCTGCTCTTTCTCCTGGGGATGGGGTGGGATTGTCTAAACACGAGGAAAACATGTATTTCTCTATTTTCCAACTGAAAGGAGAACTTCTGAAGTATTTTAATTGGAAGTTAGTGTTAGGCCTACTAGGCCTAACAATATGTCTCCTAATCCTTAGAGAGCAGAATAGAAATATATTATAAATATACAAATACCAGAAAACAATATAATATTTATTATTATACA
>VZTB01005211.1:0-35755 GCA_013397245.1 Thryothorus ludovicianus
GTTTTGCTTCTGAAACCATAACAGAAGGATTTTCCCATCTTAACTATGTATTACTCTGTGAAACACCTTCCTTGCGCTCACTCTCCTGTCTCAGTAGGTTTCTGATGGCTTATTACAGCTTTAAAAAGTTTGGGTAACTTTTGTAATCTAAGGCTTTCTCATCTGCACTGAACATAAGAGACTCAACACTGTGGCCTGGAGTTGTGACAAAAAGGAACATACAGAAAGGGACAAACCACTCTTAGATGGCAGTTGGATTGAGCTGTATGTAAAACAGTCATTGCAGGCTTTTGTAGAAGTTTGAAAGCAAAGCAGTGATGGATACTTCTGTATGGAGAGGGTTTTGTAACTTCAGTAGATAAGCAAATGTGATTTTTGTGAAAGGATTGCTAGGCTGAATGTGGTTTGTTATAAACATATAAAGTTGGCTTTTCGCAAATTTTAAGATGAGTATTGTATATATAAGGTTGTTATAAATGCATATTATGGTATTAAGGTTTTTTTTCATTTTGTACCCATGTAGGGTGGATGTTATATGTGTGGTATGAAAATGGTTTTAAAGATACAGTTTTCTTTAAGAGTAAAAGTAAGTTGATAAAGTGTCTTTGTAGTAAGTGAACTGACTGCCTGGTCAAAATAATACCCAGTGAAGACCCTCTTCTACTCATATAAGGACATCTGCTACTGATATCTCAGCTACCAGCACTGACCATCTGTAGAAATTATAGACCAAGGCCCAAATTAAGACTGATAAGAAGAATTAATTAAAACCACAGCCAAGAAACACACACACTCTAAAAAGGTGAGACCAAGGAGTGGCCATGCACAACAGTTCCTAAAAATATGGAAATAAGTTTTTAGAAAAGTTTAAATATACATATTTAATGGGGGGTTTCTAAAACAGGAGATGTGCTCTGGGCTCTCAGCCAGAGACACTCTGGCTGTGTATTTTCCTTAATTGTCTTGTCCTTATTGTCTTTTATTAAACTTTTTAAATTCTACCAAGAAAGTGAGCTTTGTTTTTCATGTTTTCTCCATCTCCTTCACACTCAGAAAGATTTTGTGCCATCTCCTTTTGCCCTGACCCATGAAAATGTACGTGATTTCACATGCCCTTAAGTGCAAGAGCTGCCAGAGAAATAGACTGTTAAATAACATGACATTTCCTAGCAGAGAAACTCTGGGTACTGGGAGTATGATTGCCTTTTCATTTGACCTTCTCCTTTGCTTAACCCATGGGCACATATATACACTGCTTCAGCTAGTCTCTCTTGCATATCCTGAGTCTGGGATTGGGAATTCTTAGATGTTTGGAAGGTAGAAGGCAGGGCTCTCTGCTGTCTGCATGCTGTAAGACATCCTGGTGGTAATAAGTGGCTGCCTGAGGGGTTAGGACAGATCCTTCAGCACAAACTGAAGTACTCTGAAAGAGGCTATGCTTCAGCAGCCCTAGCCCAGGCTCTATAGGGCACAGGCTGAGCTTAGACCTGAATTTTAGACTGATGATTGCAACAGAACAACAATATTTCTTTTTCAGCCTTCTAGGGAGTAAATATTTGGTTCAGATCACTTTGCAATTTGAACAGGGAACAGAATAAGGCATTAGGAAAGGGTAATAAAAGATTGAACCTCGTTTTGAAATCATTCGTATGTAGCATAAATTATACATTAATAGAAACAAGAGCAAAGGCCTGAATGTAATTCAGTACAGACACACTTCAAGCTATGTAAGTCAATGCACTTTGCTTTGAGGTGCCAGAACCATAGGGACTCTGGAACTCCTGGTTGCCCTTGCACCCTGCACAGCACCTTCAGGGCAGCAGGGCCAAGGGATAGGCCAGGGGTGGCTCACCAGGGAAAGCAGTGATTTGCCACCAGGGGTGAGAAGGACATAGTGTCCAGAGGGCTGGTGGGGCTGGTGGCTGTGCTGGCTGCAGTGGCAGACAGCCAGGCGCTTTGTGGTTTCTTACAGCAGAGGGTAGTGTTACCCCTGTCTGAAAAAAGCGACTGCTTCAAAATGATGGTTCTATTCAGTCTGCTTACTTTAAGCTGATGTGGAGTTATTAAATATTTATGGCAGATGTATGTATACAACTTTATTGCTTTACTGAAAATATTTTTTCTGTGAAGGAGGTAGGCAACCCATTAGTTCTTTAACTCTATACCACAGTACTGATATTTAACTTCTAAAACTTCCTAGGCTGATACTTTCTGAGAGCATTCCTGTATAGCAGCTTCCTCTGGTAACATTTTGTCTTACTGCTTTATTTTGTGTAAAATTTTATTTTTTCAAATGTCATACCTTTTACAGAAATACATTTCCTCTGATGACTGCTTCCCACATACATGAGAACAAATTTGCAGTTTAGCCTAATAAAAGACAACTGTGTAATTACTGTTTCCAGCTGCTCAGCACCCATGGTAGGTGATTCTGGTATTCCAATCCTGGCAGAGAGCTGTGGGCAGGAGCCCATCACCTCATATCTGCCCCTGATCCTGCAGCCTCTGGGCAGTGCTCCATGTACAGAGGCCAGTTGAGGCTGCAGTGCCCCAGATGATGTGTTGTTTAACTTGGCAGAGGAGCCTGTGCTGGTAATTGGTTTTTGAGGAAACACTGATGGCTCTCAGCCACCTAAAGACTGAAGTCCTTGAACCAAGGTGTGTGCCACATCCCTTGGGCCTCCTGTATGCCTCTAGCATCAGTCATGTACTTACTGGGCTAGCAAGGTGTTGCGATTTGACCCTGGCTGGATATCAGGCACCCACAAAAGCCCCTCGCTCACCCCCCTCTGCTGCTGGACAGAGGGGAGAAAATATAATTAAAGGTTGATGAGTTAAGAACTGGGAGAGATCTCTTAGTAAATACCATCAAGTGCAAAACAGTGTCAATTTAGAGATATAAAGAAAATTGATTGCTTTCAAAATCAGAGCAGGATAATAAGAAGAAAAACAAGCTCCAAAAACACCTTCCTCCCACCCCTCTCTCCTTCCCAGCTGTACCCCCTACTCCAGTAGCAGAAGGAAGCAGGGAATGAGGGCTATGGTCAGTACATCAGCCGTAGTTTCTCCCACTGCTCAGGGACAGGAGTCATTCTCCTGATGTGCTGTGGAGTCCCTCCTATGCATGACAGTTCTCCAGGAACTTCTCTGATGTAGCTCCATCTCATGAGCAACAGTTTCCTGCATCTTGCTGCAACTTGAGTCCCTCCCATGGGTAACAGTCCTCCCAAAAGTGCTGTGACGTAGGTCACTCTTCCACAGGGTGCAGTCCTCCAAGGGCAGGCTGCTCCAGCCTGGGAGCAGGGACCCTCTCTTCATGGGTCTCCCACTGGGTCACAGCATCCACTCGCGGATACCCCTTCTCCAGCATTGGCACCTCCCCGCTTGGCTGTGGGTGAAACTCTGTATCCCCATGGATTACCATAGGCTGCAGGTGGATCTCTGCATTCCCCGTGGATCCCCATGGGCTGTGGATGGATCTCTGCATCCCCCGTGGATCCCCATGGGCTGAGGGTAGATCTCTGGATCTCTGTGGATCCTTGTGGGCAGATCTCTGGATCCCCATGGATCCCCATGGGCTGTAGGGGCATAGCTGCTTCACCATGGTCATCACCATGCCCTGCAAAGGAATCTCAGCTCTAGTGCCTGGAGTATGTTCTCTCCCTTCTTATTCACTGACCTTGGTGTCTCCATGTTTTTCTCCTCTCACATATTTGCACTGTGCTCTTCTCTGACCAGAAAATTACAACAGCTCCACAAAATTTGATTTTTCTTTCTTCTTAAATCTGTTATCACAAAGGCATTACCACCATCTCTAATTGTCCCAGCCTTGGCCAGCAACATGTCCATCTTTGAGCTGCCAGAGACTGGGTCTACCAGACAACATGGAAACTTCTAGTAACTTCTCACAGAAGCNGGAAAACCAATATACAGGGATAAGTGACTTTGTCAAGGCAGGAAGAAATAGTAAAACTGAAAGCCAGCTGTTTTAAAGTAATGTAAAGAAAAAGTCAAACCAACTTCATATGTAGCTTTGAAATATATAGCTCTGCATGTCGAAATTCCCTAGGTTTTAAAGGGTCTATTTATATTTGAAAGCAGGGTCTGTTGTGTCCTGTTCTGTGATTTTAAGCAGATGTTGTGACTTGGCCTGTTCTGAAGGACATGCAGACATGACTAGACTTTCTTTTTCCTTCCTTTGGTGTTTGAATATCACAAGTGGCAGTTACCTTGGACTCAAAGCTGGACTCAAAAATCTTGAAGGTATTTCCTAACAGAAGCTATTCGATGATGCTGTGAAAGACTGAGTTCTTGATCTTATTGAATATGGCAAACCATTGTTTGGCAATTATTTGCCTTGATTTATAATTTATTTTGAAAATTGTAAGTCATTCCTAGATGTGATTTTTCTGTATCTGACAATGTGCTTGGAAGCAATACTGTCTGAGGGCTCAGGGAAGAAAAGAGTTTGGACAAACCCACTACTGATTTCCATGGGATATTTTAATGCCACAAAGCAGGCATCAGAAAGAAAAGGGTGGAATGTAAACTGAGTGTCCCCCATTCTCATCTACAGATTGCTTCAATGTTGTGTGAGCACCTCTTTATACACATTTATGTTGCCCAGTTTAGAGATGGCACTGATTTTTGTATTCAGAAATCAAGTACATAATAAGAAGTTTTGGGTTAAAAAAAATAAAAATCCCTTGACATGTTCATGATCCTTCACCAAGGTTTCACACAGCAAACCTTTGTAGTGATGAAGATCCTGTAGCCATTTGGGTTTTTTTTCTTCATACTAGTCACAAGAGTGAGATTTTCAAATTGTATATCAAAGGGCAGAACAGAGGAAATACTGACATATGGTTTAAATTTGTTTGCACCATTATCTAACAATTAAGATTTAAAAGATATTTTAACTCTTTCTTTCCTTCTCACATTGCTAGTTTTGAAGTTCCAACGTCACATTTTAAACAATTTTTTTGCATGCAGTCCTACATATTTTCTTCATGTATTTCTTATCTTGATCATGCGTCTCTTTTGCTCCATGTCTTATTTTAGATTTTCATTTTTTTTGTTTAAAAATTGGCTATTCCTGAAACTAGCTTGATGCCAGCTTTGGTGAGAATCACGTTCTGCTAAACTTCTTTAAATACATTGTCTATCAACTTTAATTATACAATTGCATATTTTTCTCTATGGTGATATGATTATTTTATTTTAAAAGCTGAATTTAAACACTGTTGCTCAATTAGGAAGAGAAATCAAAATGAGTAAACCAAAGCCAAAATGCAGATGAACTTGTAAACCTTATTTAACTTCTGCTTTGCTAGAGAGGTGCTTGGACTCTACATCCATGGTGTGTCAGACCAATGAGACCGAGTAAATGTGCAGATGGGTTTATATGATGCTGTTGTCATATGGTTGTAAGCTCCCAGGGCTGCAAGTGATATGTCTTGGTGAGCTGCTGTACATCTCTGTCCTGTTGTCTTGTCCCATTCTACCTCACTAGAATGATGCCTTTATGCTAAAATACAGTTGTTGGTTCTGTGGCCAGTTCTGCAGAGTTTGGTTTCGTTTTTTGAAGAACACTTGGGAATGCTCATGATCATGCAAATAATTCCTGTCTGTACCTATCATACAATCTTCAAAGCTATATGCTTATTTTCCTAAAGCAAATATTACAGACAGACCTGTAGTATTGAAATTTTACCATGGGGAGCAGCTGAGCCTGCTTTGCATAAACCTCAGCTCCTCAGGCAATGAGCTACTCTGGTACAGCTGGAGAAGAGGCAGCTCCGGGCCCCTTGGTAAGTGTAGGCGTCCAGGGGAGTATTGCAACCGCAATCACTCAGTGTGTTTCTAGAGCATAATAAATTGTCTGAACAACAAAGCCTGTGTAAGATTGCTGATGGATAATTGTCAATGTTCCCTTCTGCCAGAGCAGCAGGGATAAGATTGTTCTACTTGTGCAAGAAAGCAGCAATATGCTTAACTGGATTCAGATTTCTGTTGATTTATGCCTGTGCTTTGCTCCTTGGATGATTTACTTATCAGTTTTTGCATTTGTTTTATTTTTCACTCACTTCTGAACATTTAGACATGGTGCAAAAGAGGAATTAGTCAACTGAAAAGTGAAAATACACAACTCGTATCTGCAAAGTTTTGAGCAAAGTTGGTAATTATTGCCAGGAGAGGCCAAAAAGTTCCTCTGAGAGGCTAAAATCTCAGCTGCCCAGAGGGGGTCCTAGAAAAACATGCTTCTTCCCCACAGTGTCCTTGTCTGCTGTCCTAGATGACTTTTATCTTTTCTTAATTGCATCTGTCAGTGTTCCGGCATGTAGATGCCAAGCAGAATATTTTTTTCTAATTAATTTCTCACTTAGCACTTCATGAATATATAATCTCTTCGTTTTGGCTCCAGCAGTTATCCTCTATGGTTCTGCTAACCATAGTTGTGCTCCTTTCATCGTGAAGGATAAAGAAATGAACACATGGATGGGGAGGAGGAGTCATGCATTGCAGAGTAAGAAGGCACAGTTGTACCGCCATCTATACATCATTTCCACAGTTTTGTCCCATCTTGCATTCCTTGAAATTCAGGTTCCCTCTTTCTTTGTATGAGGTCCTGCTTGTGGTTCTGTTTGGCCAGGACACTCATAAAATTCAGAATCTGTGTTAATAATTGGGTTCATTGAAATTCATTAACTTTTCAACTGAACTTCACAGTAATTTCCACCAATTTTTGCTGACTTTTATCTTGGGTCAGCAAGTTCTTTTCTGTCATGCAGAACTCATTAATTTCAGTGAAATTTTGTTTTGAAGTTTTGCATTCATTCAGACTCATAATAAGAAATAGAAAGTACAAAGTTGATACTAATTAAAACCACTAAAAGTTTCTTTCTGCATAAGTATGTATGGTTATGTCCTTTGGCAGCAAGGAGAAATGTCCACTCTTGCTTCAGTAAAACAGCTGTTTTTGAAAGCGTTACATCAATGTTCTCTTTGTGTAAATTTGATTATTTGTATCCAGGTTGGTGGTTTATGTTCATTTGAACCTAAATTTATGAATATATGAGTTTTTCCAAAACTCATGTGTAGAAGTGTAATTCTCAAATTACAAACAAGACAGTGAAGTGACATACTGCTCCCATGAGCCTGGGCGAGCTGGACAGAATGTGAGATTTGGTGCCTGCTTGCTAAGTTTGAAATATGCTGAGGAAATTATGACCTGAGATGTTTAGAACTGCTTGAAGGGTTTTGAAGCCACATTCCTTTTTAAATAAATAGTATAAGCTCTCTTAACTTTAAGAAACTCAATAGCATATAAGCATAGTGACACTAGCAGCACTGCTCTGTGATCATGTGAATTGCTCCAGATGGAGTAAATGTGGGCTGGCCTTATCCTACTGCTTTAATCCGACTGACCTTCAGGGCCTTCTGTGGATTTTTGTGTTTTCTTGGTGTGAAAAACGAGGTTCACTCTCCTGTTAAAATTTAAAAGTTTAATAAATGACAATAAGAGACAAAGACAATAAAGCAAAGTTTTTATGGCCGGGTGCTTGGCATTCAGCCAAAAGCACACCTACTGTGTGCTTGAAGATATTCTTTAAATGCTTTTTCTGTTATATCAGCCTACTGCATATTCATAAACCATTATACATATTCATCTTTTCCACAAAATTATTTTCCATTTTCCAGGAATTGTTTAGCATGACCTCCTTGGGTCCGCCTTTTTAGTGCATGCGCATTTCTTGGTTGTGGTTTTCTTATGACTTCCAGTTTGAGCCTTGGTCCATATTTTCTTCAGATGGTGGGTACTATCAGTAGCAGGGGTCCTAATCATATGTTCAGTGGATGTTTTCCTGACCAAGCAGACAGTTCTGTAACTATATCAACTATTACACTAAGTTCAGTTAAAAACAAAGAATGAAAACTATATCTTTATAGCAAAATTATTTTGCTATAATAATTATTTTTAGCACTCATCTTAATATTTGTGAAAAGCCAATATTATAATATGTATTTATAACATTGAGACTTTGAAATTGTGTCGCACATTGGTTTGGGGAGTGAGTAATTGTTTTTTCTCTTAGTATCTCTTCACTGAACCAAGCCAAAAGCTACACATGCTTTTAGTCTTAATATTCTCACTCTAACAAGTGTAGCTGCAAATCTTTACCTTCCCACCGTAGCTTGTATTTGACTCAGTCTTTCAGTAGGAACTGTCCTTATGTTTTCTGTTTCAGTTTTTTATTCACATGTCAAGAAGATTTTCAAGTCGAGCTGCAAGCACTGATATTTAATTTAGAGTTCTGCTAAAAAATGTTGTATTTTGTCTGCTGAGAGTACCAAGGCATCATATCAGCTCTTGTTTTCTCAGACCGTTGACAGCCAAACCTCTTGGCTGTCCCTGTGCACCTGTGTGCTGGTCTCCTCTGCATCTGCTACCTGGTGAACTCAATACTTTTTAATGGTTATTTCTGTAGCTTTGGTACAGAGTTTTTGTAATGCTGAAAATTATTCCGGGCTCTACTTTTGCTATGTCTTTTGCAGTACTTCCCTTTGCATTTCTCTTGAGTTTTTGCCTGTGAAGTCCCTTCTGAATTCTTACAGTTATGATCTTCTTGTTTTCGGTTTCCTCTTAAAATTGTGAGACTAACTTAGTTTCACCTTACCTTCACTATAGCATTTCAATCAATACAATGATTTTTCTGGAAGCAAAACCAGCCTTGGCTGTAGATCTGTATTTGACAGTATCAGTTCTCTGAGCACGGTCACTGTCTTATAAGAAAAGCTGACAAAGTATAATGGTTTTCTTTTGTCTTGTTGTTTTAAGAGCAGCCAAAAATGCTTCACCAGGCTCTCCTTCCTCCTGCAGGGGTCTTTGGAATTCCAATCTCCCAACAAGGATATTCTGTATTGCAATATTCTTAAGAATTGCAAACCTGAGGCTAATAGCCTGCCCTCTCATCCTGGTTTACTTGAATGATACTTAGGAGATCTCTTATCTTCAGGGCTCCAGGGCAACATTGAAGAAATATCACTGTTTTCTCTGTGTTTCCACTGTGCTTGAGTCCATCTGCTTTCTTGTGGATAACAGGATTCTATTTAAATGTTCCAGGACTTTTTCCAGGAAATGTCACCAATTATTTTTACTTATTTAGGAGATTTAATTGCTCTACTTGTCAATTCTTTTTATTCAGAGTTAACTGTTACGGGTTTTTTTATCCTATTTCTGATCTTCACTTTTCAAAGTTTTGTTGTGAGGTCCCATCTATTTTTAATGCAGAGTCTGTTCCAATTTCAGACAGTAACAGAGGTGGGAAGTGATACCTCAGTGCATGGAGGTGTCAGTGTTCCTGGGGTCTCATATCCTTTTAACTAGATCTGGTAATTGTAAGCATCTCAGTATGCATAGTTAAGTTGTCATATGTCAGGACAGATGTGTATGAAAGGAATGCTACAAAAAGAAGTGAATTTACCAGTGCTTCTTTCTCAGCAGAGGGGTGCAATTCCTTTTAAAAGAAGGGAGTTTTTATCTGTCACAAAGCTCAAATTATTTTTGAGGTGAAGCTTGAAGGCTGGAGACTAAAAGTTGTTATGTAGGACTATAGTTTTCCAAAATTGAGTCAGGTGATAGTTCATTGAGGCTGCAAAGGCTGACGCTTGCTGCTCACCAGGGGAATACTATTCGCTTCAGAATTCAGCTTAGAACAGAATTCAGCTGTTCTGTGCAAAGGTGAAATGCTTTTCTGGCTCTGTGTGTGTGCTCTATTAGGAACCTGCTTTCTCCTAGTGCAGAACTGCCTTTCTCAGTTCTGGCAAACCAGTTTCTCCTGCTCATCCAAGCCCTCTGTAGATGCCAGCCATCTCCCTTATCTGCCGTTCATGAGCCCTGCTGGTCTGAGACATCCTTGTTCACACTCCAGGCAGCTCTGAAGACCTCTCTACCACTGGCACAGCCTAAAGAAAGTTTGAACCTATGCTTTTCCCACAGGGAAGAGCACAGTCCAGGTGATCCTTATGGAATAACTCCATACTTAACAGTCCAGCAGGGCTTCAGCAGCACAGCAGGAGCTGTCTTCTCTACTTTGAATAAATATTATAGCAAGAGCTGAAGTGTCATCATTTTCTTAGCTGGGAGTATACTGTCCTCCTGATTGATATCTTTTTGTTTAGGAGACTATAGCCATATCCTGAAAACATTTAAATACCATCAATATTTAGAGTCTATATGTTCTATCATTTCTTGTTCCTGCTTTATCTTCTGCTGCTTTTTGAATATGTTGTACTATATCCCCAAAATTACTTATGAAAAAGCAATTTGTTGACCATTAAGAGAAGTGGAGGTCACAAGCATGAGCAACAGGGTAGGGCCTGAGGTTGACCCTGCAGTAGCAGTCATGCATTTTCCATATGGGATGGTTTGGGAACTATCCCAAGTCTATCTCCTACTCAATGATGAGTCTTGGCAGTCATTACATATAACAAGTATTAAATTAGTCTAAATAGTAACAATAAGTATGGATGGATGTAAGATTTTTCAGCTTGTGGAAACCTCAAATACATACATAAGTGAAAACAATGAGCTATAAAAATATTTGTTCTAATTATGATCTCTTAGTGGATAAGAGATCCATTTGCATGCAAGCAAGTGAAAAAATTGCCAGGCAATAAATATTTAATCAACTCTGGCTGTAACAATGCTGAGATTTTATTGCTGTTTGAGTCAGGAGTTCTCCTCAACAAGTTCAGCCTGTTTTCTTTGCTGCAGGGGGCTGTTGTTGGAAGTGCTCTTATTTGAAGGAATGAGTTTCAGCAGGGAAGCCCCTTTCATAGATGTTTAGAAATCAGCTGGGATAGACCTATGCTTGTGTTCAATGAAGGTTAGATCTAATTTCAGTTAAATTTAATGGAGAGGTAAATCTAATTTTTTTCACTCTTCTTACTCCTGATGTACAAAGAAACTGGGGAGACCATTTACCAGCTTCCTTGTGGCCTCTGCTGAATGTAAAGCAGTGTATAGGACTGTGGCAGAGGACTGGAAATAAGTAGATGTTCTGAATTTAAAGATGAAAAGAAAAACATCTGAGAGGAGAGTGCCAGCAGAGGCACACAAGGAAGCTGCAGATCAAATGGCTTTGTTGAACCTAATTCCTCTCTCTTTATAATTCCTGACTATTCTCAACATCTATTTGCATAAATAGTCCTTTTTCCCCAACATAGATTTGACTTTTCTGCAGAAAATTATAGAACACTGACTTTTTGACGATTCAGTCTTCAGCCCTGATTTACCTTTATGTGCTCTCCAAGTTTAGCTGTTAGTCACCCTTACCAAGAAGGTTTTAAATATAAATCTTAGTATGGACCATTTCATCTGTGAAATGGATGCTTCATTTTTCCTGTGGAACATACAGGAGACACAGATGCCAAAGTGATTCCTTACTTTGAGTTGTAGGTGGACCTAAAATTAGATTCTTCATTTGTAATGTAGTCTTGCTGGAATTTCCATGGAAATGACTTCTCTGGAGTTAAGCTCCAGGGAGGTTCTGAAGTTTAGGATAAGTATTGAGTCCAAGCCAAATTGAATCTGCATTTTTATTATGTTCACTGAGTTGGTTTACCAAGGTAGAAGCGTGTTTCCTGGAACAGAGAAACTGCTGAGCCTGTCAGTGATATTTGTTCATTGTTCATAGCGAAGATGCTGCCAAACTGCCAGTACTGTCCAGTCTCTGAAAGGAACTTGCCAGAAAATGTCCTGTTGAGGCCTGCTTGAATAGCACACCAAGCCATCTGATGTGTAAGAACACATGAACACAGGAATAAATTAATCATAACTAGTCTCTACTGAGTGCGTACGAGACAGGATTTTTCTTGAATGTTTACAACTTGGATGAAAACTATCTGGTTACAAATTTATAATTCCCTTTAACAGAGCACAGAGCTGCGAGGATGCCTCAGCTGAGTAGATGTATAGAGTTCTTAATGCTGTTGATGGTGCAGTCTTCCCTGCCCCAGGCCACAGTGCAGCCTGTTTTCTTAGTGATTGCCCAAAAAATCATTTGCATGAGGACAGGCGTCTTCTAGCCTGGTCACCTCAAAATTCTTTTTTTTTTTTCAATTTTTAATGAAGTGTTAAGAATTCTTCTTTAACTCCCCATTGTTAATACATATCAGTAATGCGGGCATCAGTAAAGGCCTCCAGTATTGAAAACTGAATATGCATAATGTTCTGATCATATATGATACAGAGACACTGGCTGACTGAATAAGTGAACGTTTCAAAGCGTAACAATGTTTGCACATCTGTCCAAGATTTTAGGTTTCATTTGTATTTCCATCTTAGAGGATTTCAACAGCACAGTACAGAAACACTACAGCGTGATGCAATGCCTCAGGCATAGCCTCAGCTGTTCTATGGTAAAATCAGGAAAGACTTTGAATATCAGAGACACAAAGAGGCACTAGGGTATGACAACACTACGATAAAAACGAAAATCGTCATCTTCTTGTGAACTTGGTCTTTCCTTTTACATGTGTGCCAGGAAAGACACTAGGTGTTGTAAATCTCAGCAAAATGCTGGGCAAAATGTAAAGGCAAAATTCCCTTTCTCTTTGAAATCTTCCGTAGGTAAGAGCAAAAGGATTTTAACAATTTTATTTCTTTTTTTCTTTTTTAAAAAGGCTTGCTTAGCTCAGTTTTGATTTTGGAAATAAACTCTTTCTTGCCTTTGATTAGAGAACAAATGCGGTGTTGCAAACTGGACTTTGCACTGACAGGAAAATATTTGTGGAAAATGCTTTCTTACTGCAATTCACACAAAGCAGTCATCAAAGAAATAGCTTGGGTTTTCAAGGTACTTGTTGCTAATGACAACCTAAGATTTGTTGCCTTTCTTCCCGAAAGTTGTGTTAGGGTTTTTATTTGTAGCCATGTAGCAGTGGGGCAGCTCTTCCACCCTGGGCTTGGGTTGTCATGTGTACTGCTGCTACTGCTTTCTTTTAGGTGCTAGTCTCTCTGGACCTGGAGTATAGCGAGTTTCATCATTCATTGTAGAAATGAAGTGAAAAAGGCTATCAAGCTCACCTCTGAACAGCTGGGAGCTGGTTTTTGCCCTCCATAACATCAGATCCTGACTTCAGTTACTGATCGGTTCATGTCTACTAGGTCTATTTGCTTCACTATTTCTAAAAGGTAACAAACTGATTGAATTGAACTTAAGAGTGGGACAGTTGAGACAGGCAATATCATGCTGGATTATTTTGAGTAGTTTCACCCCAGACTGGGAGATTTTAAGGGATTTAGCATTTGAAGTGGTCTAGATACATGACAGCTCAGCCTGCCTGAATGTGTGCCTTGTTACAGTCTAACTCATCCAAGAAGAAAGCATTGATGAACCAAATGATTAAACTATTAGTGGTACATTTTTATTGTATTGAAAAGGTCTCTTGGTGACTAATGACAGATCTTTGCTTTTATTTTGTCTTCCTGACAGAAATGAGAAATCTTTTTCTTTGGAATGGTCTCCGTTTGGAATGATCACTGGGGTATTTCTGTATTTTTTAGTGATCTTCTGTCTTCCATGAAATGCAGCTGTCTTGGTTTGAACAACAGGTGTTTGCTAAGGAAGGCAGGAGCCTCTCATAGAATGGAGCATATAAACCCTTTCCCTCCAAATTATTATAATTTTGAAATTAAGGGGCTCTCAGGCAAAGATATGGGTATAGGAATAACAGTTCTTTATTAGAAGAACTAAAATAAAGAATGCAGTAATGCAAAAAAATCCCCAAACCCACTGACAGAGTCAGAATCCGACCTGACTCCCTGTTGGTCAGGGTGCCGGTGGCAGTCCCATTAAATGGTGGCTGCAGCCCTCCTGAACTGACAGATGTGGGTCTATTTAAACAATGATTCTGTAGAAAGGTGTAGTTTACCTCTGAAAGTCCAGTCATGATATGGGCCTGGTCTTCCTCTGGGAGTCCAGTGGAAAAGGCTGCTTTGGTGTTCCAAATCTCAGGTTTTTATCCAGGTAGGAATGTTTGGCTCCTCCCCCTGCGTGGAGCATCTCCCAATGGGATGATGTAATTTTGTCAGTCAAGAAGTGAGACTCACTGGCCCATTAGCAGAACATAACTCCTTGGGCAAGGATGGGTGGAAGAGATAAAGAAAACTGCCCCAGCTGGCTTTAACAGAGGATTACACCACCCCTACCCCATGCCCCAGTTTCAACAGCTGATTGTAGAACACACACTTTTACATCTTGCACTGCAACCCAAGACAGCAGCATAAACTTCCATCATGGCAAGAGTGAAGTCTATATCTGAGACAATACAGTGCAAACCATTCTCGGAATGTGGTAAATGAGGAGCCAGAAAATGGGCTTTTTTCTGTGTTGTGGAGCATATTTACCTGCTGGAGTTCTCTCCGGGTTTTATGCTCCTCGAGGTCATGATATTTCTTCTTGAATGCAGCTAATTACTCCAAAAGTCCTGTTTCCTCTTACTAACACAGATATAAAGAAAAGAGACCGCTAAAAGGCTCTGGTGTACAGTAAAGACAAATATGGAGATGTTTCTAGATTGTATCTTTTCTCCTTTTGTAGTCCTTGATAGCTCACAACACTATTTGTATGCCCAAGTATTCATATTTTGGGCATATTTAGCAAACTCAAATTCAAAATCTTCCAAAATTCTTGGTTTGAGATGAATAATTTGAGTCCTCTGAACACTCAGAAAAGGAAGATAATTACTGAAAAATATTATATTTATTGCTGAGGACTGTGCTTGCAATCTGAAATGGAGTTTAAGAATTGGACAATTTTACTGCAGCAGTTTGCGATGGGCATTTGTATGACACAATTTAAGGCAAGTGCCCACAGAGTGAGTACAGTTTCATTAGCAGAACTGTCTGCTCTACAGTCATTTATTTTTGCCTCCCCAATGGAACACACCAAAACTGGAGACATGTTGGGATTTTTCAAAGGCTAGAGTATGTTGTTAAGGGAAGCAGCTTATGCAAACCTGGGGAATAAGTATTCTCAGGGCTTTTGAACTAAATAAAATATTATTGCAAATTACCAGTAGAAAGTAATCTGGGAACAGTCCAGTGGAGAGGCTGAGGAGGCACAGTAATATACTCTCCTTATACTTCTGCAGATGTTTTTAACACAAAATTTTCTTTCTCTCTTTCATATGGGGAAAACAGATATGCCCAAAGTCTTATTTCAAACATTCTCTTGCCTTACTAATATTTTCTGGATACTGTAATATAACCTTGAGCTATAGCAATTGTGGTGCATAGAGGGAAAGGCTGTAGTGATTCAGGTGCTTCCACAGATAACTGTAGGTTTCTAGTGCAGATATTTCTTTTTCCATATTGTATAGTATGTAATAACTATGAATAGTTTTGCAGTTTTTCTCATAATTTTTTTAGAAATTACATTTTTCTGGGGTGAAAAAAGATTGATAGACATAATTCTTAAGGAAATGGTTTTGCACAGAGGAAAACAGTCTTAGAATTGTCTAGGGTGGCTTTTTACAACCAGGTTTATGCTAAGATTTTATGAGCAGTATAATTCAATTATATAATTCTCATTTGCTAAAAATTTTTTTTAAAGTGTATAGTGTCACAGGAGTGGTAGAGGACAGGCAATTAGAACAGAAGGCAGTAAGAAATGGATTTAGAAGATATGAAGGCATGTGCTTATTTATGAGGCAGGTAGCAAAACCAGGAAGGTAAATAGCTTTAACTGCATGCTGTAAAAGCAAGGTTGAAGATGGAAACAATTGGGAATGATTCAGAATCAGCACAGTAGCAAATCTCCAGGACAATTTGGATATTTTTTGGTTCTGCTTATTGATGCCCTGAATTTTCACACTGATAGTGAGCTAAGATAAGAAGAGCCATGCCAAAGCAGGAATTGAGAGGATATAGGTTAATACCCTACCTCATTCTAGTAGGCTATCTCTAAGTAGACTTTTGCTGGGAGAAAATATTATTCCATGTTCAAACGATTGGTTATTCTCTTTCTTTGTGCAGTTTCACAGTCTCAACTTTCTTGCCTGAGAATCAAATTTCCCCAGGGTTCCCATTCTGTGTTGCAGTGTTCACTGTGTGGGAGTTAGACCTGTTAGAGCAATTTAATGTATAATCTGCTGTTAGGAGTATTTGGAGCCTGTTATAAATGAATACTCCAACTTAATAATTAAAAAAATTTATTAAGTAATCTAAGTATAAATTTGGAAAAAGCCACAAGCAATTCAATTATGAGCCAGGCAATCAGAGTTGGGGAAACTCAAGATTTTGACCTCTATCGCACCAAAGTCCCCGTGGTTCTCCAAAGATCATTTCCAAGGGGTTCATTTTATACAGACTTTGGGCTCTGGAAGGGGGCTCTTCATTAGCATATTATTGTAGTTTTTCTGTCTTACTGCCATGTTTCTCGGAACTGATGAGTAATTGCCAAAATCTTGTCAGGTGAAAATTTTCTGGGATAAACTTCTGGCATCAAATATTATCTTACTGATGTCTATCAACTGCCTCCTGCTGGAATCTTGTCAGATGAAAAAATCCCTTGGAATATACATCTCTGGAGGCAGTGTCCTCCTGGTATTTGAATCTTCATCCTTATCACTTAACCTATTACTGCTTATTGCCTGACACTGGCTTTAGTACACAAATGCTGTGGCTTTTCATTTCCTTTAGCACAAATTATTTTATAACATATATTACAGGGCCTAAATGACAAATTCATAATTTTAAATAACTTTGAAATCTGTGTGGAACTACAGAAATCACAGTGAAAAGTTTGACTCTGTTCTTACAACCTTTATATTTAGGCCCCTAAAGCAGATGTACTGGACCAGGGAACTCAAGGGGGTTTTAAACATATTCAGTGGTTTACAGGCCTTCCACGTCTGTGCATGCACCTTTGCACACAAAGTCTTGCACATGAAATGCCACTGCTACAAAAATTCACAACAATTTAGCCTGTAATGGTGACTGTGCAGTCTTCCAGTGAAACTTCTTTAATTTACAGTTGGGCAAAAAAAGGCATTTTTCACAAAAGCCATCCTATACGTAAGAGAATAGCTCCTCTTTTTGCTGGTTCTCTTATGATCAATTCAGTTTTGAAAATTACCTTCTATATTAGATATTTTCACTGATGTTTCAGACCAGGAAGCCAAAGAGTTGTTTTTGTACTTGTTATCAGGTATAGAATATCTACATTTTTAAAATATAAGGACACCTTAGGATAATACCTGACTGGATACTCATGCATCTATGAGAAGAACTACTTTTCTGTTTGAATCCTCATTTTGGTACCTTAATATCAGATTTAATATTGCATTTGAAAACAGATTTATGTGATTATACTCTCAAAATGCATCTTTACTCATCTCAGATTTTTAAAGATCTGAGATATGCTGGTGAGATATCTCAGTGAGGAGGTAATTAAATTGTTGCTGACATTTGACCTCTTCTGAATGTTTATTCCCTGAGAATGAAAGATAGGCAGTGTGTTGTGGCGTGGATTCTGAGGTGAATTTTTATACACCTTTATATCAAGGCCCTGTCTTTCATTCAGTCGGTCCCTCCCCGCATCCCGGCATGCCCTGCGCCGGGACCCCCGGGGCATGCCGGGATATCTCCCTATAAAACCCCCGCGTGACTGTGCTCGAGGTCTTTTGTCGTGATCCCTTTGGCGACAATAAACTTGGGCTGGAACTTCACGGGCAAAAGGCCTCCTCTCCTCTGCTCAAATCAGCCGGGCTGGCTGAAGCTGCGTTTCCCAGAGCTCGCTGCTCTAAGGACTCTGCCGCAGGCACCCCCATTCGCCTGGGCAGCTCCCTGAACGTATTGCGGCTCTTTGAAGCCACGCTGAACCCGGCCGCCACAGCTGTGCTGTCTGATTTCATGAGAAAATTTTTTCTTCCAATCAGGTCAGTCTCAGCACCAGTATGAAATCAGGATCTGGTGCAGCATTGCCACAGGTGAAAGAGATGGGAAAGGGATGATGAGAAACATAATTTTAATTATGCAAGTTAATCTTGGATAACATACCATGTCATAACCCACATATGCGTAAGCAGATATCAGGGTTTTTTTCTCTGACTTGTGCACATTTATTTCCTTCTGGTTGTGGGGTGCCGTTCTCTGTCTCTAACTAATTATTGTGTCAGTATGCTTTGGAATTAGAGTAATTGTTCCTTATTTCTTGTCCTTCCCTATGAACTTGCTCACAGTGGGAGATGATGATCTTCAGCAGTGACTGGAAACACAGAGGTCTGAGCTGCTGCCACTGGCATTAAATACCATGGGGATCCAGCCCTTTCAGAAACAGCTGTATTTACAGAAAGCTTAAAATAACTCCCAAGTTACTGAGATGCATTTGAATGGAACATTGATGTTTTCCTCCAAGATGCAATGGCAAGTCATTTAACTTTGCTCAGGTGTTAGGCTACTGGGCTGGCAGCCTCCATGCAATTTCTGAAGGGAGATGGTAGCATCAAACCTGAAACCGCTGCTGCCATACATCTCCTACTGTACTTCAGTAAATTTTAAGCTACATTTGCTATCAGTGTGAAGCCCTTAGGCAGTGTGTCTGGCTCTCCCAGATCTTTCCTGCTCCTCTTCAAATTTTTCCAGCTTGATTTTTGCTTGAGAGTTTGTGTATCATCACCCGTTTTCTTGCCAGGAACTGGAATGTTAAAAAGTCTTACAAATCTAAGAATTTAGTGCAAAAGTCTCCCAAGATTTGGTTTATAGCCTTGAATGTTTGCTCTGTATAAAGCTGCACAAACTGAGGGTACAGATGAGTTTGTAGGATGAGAAACTGGACAGCATTCATAGATTCAGCACACAACAGTTTCTAGTGCTTTCCCATGGCATTGGTGGTGCAATCAGACCCTACAGGGCTGAATGCCAAAGCCATAGGAAAAATGAAAGCAAACTGAAAATTAGTATTCATTAATGACTGTTATTTTAGTGCACATCTAATATCCAAATGCCTGTGCATATATTTAAGAGTGTCACGATCTCTTAGGAGAAAAAATTAAATTCACTTGTTTTTGACTTTAATTGCTTCTGCAAAATTAAATTTGGAGTGGTGAGTTTGCAAGAGGAACATTACCTCACCTTTCATAAATAAATTCTTTGGATTTGTATAGAACCTATGGGAAATAATTATATCAACATGTGTAAAGTCTTTCCTCTTCTAACAGGAGGAAAATTCTCTGATATTTAGACTAGTGGGATTTTACACTGTTTCCCTAAAAAAGAAATAGTTAATTAAATGAAGAGAGAGAGAGAGGTGACATCTATAAGGCATGTCTTCCAACAAAACTGATATAAGTATGGGTCAAAATTATTATTCCTTGGGTGAAAATCCAGGCTAACTTCTTTGATGTCAGTGGATTTAGGAGAGGAATGGTAAGACCAAGACATGGTCAAATTTTCAAGTAGTGCCAATATAGAGATTGAATACTAGTATTCAACTTAATACAGTGGTCTTTAGTTCAGATAGGGATTCTTTTTAATGTGATAATCTTTGTAAGATCCTCTTGTTTTTGAAGCTAATTGCATTATAAAATATTTATTCCTGATGACTCTTTACTTGTCTAGAAATATATAATTTTCCCTTTAATGTGTCGATTTTCTGAAGCTAGAAAAATGAAATTAATATGCACAAACTGCATTTGTGTGCCCTGATCACGTGGAATGACATATATTTGCCCAGTTTTTATATGCAAGTTACTTTTGGGGATGTAGACTGGACACCCAAATTATGAATATGGACTGATTGAAATTGAAAATTATCTCAAAGTAAGAACAAGTACATACCAGTTTGTCTCATTTAATCTTACGAGACAATTGAGGGAGTTTGCTATATGGCATTTGCTTGTGCTCTAGAACCAGGCTCTTGTCCCTCAAATCTTTGACAGGCTTTACAGGTTGTGCTGTGTCTGTTCAGCCCCTCTTTTGAGATACTTGCTTTAGGATGGGTCGGGGGGCTGGATCACTCTCACTCCTGAAAGTCCCTGAGATGCTAGAAATGCTTAAAAACTGAGATTTGCAGACAATCTTTTGAAGTATGTGGTAGAAGGTGGACTTTTATCTTGGTATAAAAGTTGTGGGACATACTTTGAACCTCAAAGATTCACAAGGAAGATCAAAAGTATTAAGCAGGAATGTGTTCTTCAAGACAAAGGGCAATTTCTGAGGTACAGTACAGGGGAATTTCATTACTATTCTTATTATAGGAAGAAAAAAAGCTTATCTTTCCATACAGATACTAAGAAATTACTTTCAAGCTGGTTCTTCAGCCAATACCAAGGCCCTGCAGCCACATACATCTGGCTAATGTATCTGCTGGTTTGTGCTAGCAGGTCTGTGTCCAGGGTCTAGATTCCTCTCGATATGGAATGTATTGTTAGCCATGATCAAGTTTTAAATGGGAATAACACCCTCCTGTAATTCCAGTCTCATCCAATCTTGTATTGAGTCTTTCATAATGATTCATTTGGTCTTATTCCAGTTGGGAAGGTTGCTATAGTACACAGTGTGGCATCATGTGGGAGAAAAAATCATGTAATTCTTCAGTGCTATTTCTTCTTTCCTCTGACGACACAGAGAGCTTTGTCTACAAACATCCTCTCTTTTAATATGGTAACTTACAATAATTTATTATTTTTACTTTCTTTTTCAGAAAGTGCAGGGACTGGCATGCTTTCGGTTCTTTATTTAATTTTTGTGAAGAAATTGTAAATATGATTTAAACTTTTGGGAATCCATGTATTCAAATTAGGCACCAATAAGGTAACAGGGTGGTTAAGGAACTGAGACTCATTTGTTGTACATCATTACAGCAAAATCTTTGTTGTTCCTTGCAGATGAAGCCATTGAACTCTGATGATATTGCAGAAAAAAGAAATGAGACAAAAATAAAAAGGAAATAAAACAAATTTTTAGATGTCTTGAGGGACACAATTATTGACTATGTTTTGTTTCATAAATATTACAAAAGCCTGACAATTTAATTTATACATCCGTGAAGACAAACCTCTTACTGGTATCAAAATCTTAATTTCACTGTGGCTGCTATATTCCTTTAGATGTTCTAAATTGGCAAGAAAAAACCCAGAATTGTCTTTTAATGATGCTCGAAAATATACAATAAAACTATTTAAATACCAGCTCTGAGAAAATGAAAGTCATCTGGGCATTTAATTTTTTTTTTACTGTAACATCACTGTTATTTAATACAATAACTGACATGGTCATACTCTATGCTCATGGAAATAGTGAGAGATGCAGTCCTGGGTTGTTTCTGTTTTCTTTGAAGTTCTAGTATTCTATTTTTTCCTATTAAAAATTGAAATACAAAGAAATATGGAAACAGTAGCTGCAAGACAAAAGTGTGTCTGTTTAACTAGAATACACAGAAGAAATCTTTAGGTCCTGTTTTTCATTCAGAATATCCCAGCAACCTAAGAGGTCTTAGTTGTCTTATTTTCTCCCCAAATGTTCTTTTGAATTAAAGAAATAAGAACATTGACCTAATATCAATGTCCATTTATCAACGGACAAAGACTCTCTAACAGTTTGGAGTTACACAGTGCATGTTTATTGCGGCCGGGCAGTGTGTGGGATATCTCCCTAATGCACACTGCCAAGTTTCATAGGTGATTACAAAGCTTTTATGGACAAAAATGTTGAATATACAAAATACAAATACATATTCATACCCTTGTCACCTCTCCTTCTCTATTTCATATGCTAATTGGCAAGGAGGCTGTTAAGCATGCGTGGTTTGTTTCCTGAAATGAGTCGGGGGTCTTTTTTANTCTGGCTGTGGTATTTGTCACTGCTCTTTCAGACTTGGAGGACGGATCTCTCTCCATGGATATGTAAGCAGTATTGTTCTCTCATCTCTCTGCTTGTTGAGGCATGTTTTTTGAGGGATTGTGTGCTGTTCTCTTCTCTAGCTGTGGTAATTTTTGAAGCTTTGGATCAAACATATGGACCTCAACAAAGTGAAGTTGCACCATTTCAGATCAGTGCCATTGCTGGTTTAAGTTTTTCTGACTCTTGCCCACTGTGTATTCCTGAAAAAAAAATCAATAAAAGAAAGGGATATATGCAAATAGCAGAGAGCACCAGGCTTGCCTGGCTAGAGCTGGATGAAGAGTGAAAAGTGGCCCCTGGCCGGTGTATGGGGCAGCCCACAGTGCAGACCAGTGGGGCTGCTGGACTGGGCAGGGCTGGCACGGTTGTCCACTCTGTCTCCTGGGCACGTGGAAGCTGTCAGGAGTCTCCTTGTGAGTTTACTCAGTGTGGCATTAAGGAAAGGTTGCAATAGCTGCGTGTTTCTTCACTGTTCTTCATTGCTCCTCACACCAGCAAGTGGGGCAGGTGTGCAAAGGTTAGTGTGAAGGAGGTGATTATTTTAACTTGCTGCAAGAAAATGGGGGGAAATTAAGATTGTGGGTGTTATAGATGGGTAATACGATGGTCGGCTGTCTCAATTAAGGGATGAATATAAAATGTATATTGAGAGAAGTTTTATTGATGTATAGTTATGTTATTGTGATTTCTTCTCCCCATAGTCCTTTCTTTTCACCCTCTTGTATTGTTGCCACTGGACGTCCTTGGTATTCAGGACATCTGGGAGGAGGGCAGGCTTATTACCAGGAGGCACAGCATGGCAACACCTGACCTCCAATCAAGGTGCAAGAAAGTGATCCCCACTGATGGATGACGGGGAAGAATTGATTGGCAGACTTTGGGAGGGGCTAGAGTTACCTGATGCAATACCAGGGATATAAAAGGTGGAGCAGCCATTTAGGGAATGAGCACGTGGCTCATGGTTTTACACTTCTGGTGCTGTTTTCACTTTCCTTACTCAATCCTTTGTTGTATTTTGTTAAAATTTAATAAACTTTTGAAATTTTAAAAGTGAGCATTGTTTCTCACAAGGGCAAGGTGTAGGGAATTAAAAGCAGGTTTAGTCCCCAGCTGCCAAAAATTTTGAGCCAATTTGTGCACTGAACATCCTTAAAGACCTTCATTGGACCTTGAATTGTGCAGTGAAGACCTCTATGCCAAAGTACCAGAGGGTTAGAAAGACCCTTAATGAGGGTGCCTGCAAGTGTGTAAACAATGGCAGTACAAAGGGCTGGAAACTTTGCTGTAGGGTGTGGTAGTTGAGTCAGTTTCATATGCCAGAAATCTACACAGCAAAGATTAATGAAAAAAGGTAGTCAAACTTTCTCGTTGGGCTTTAAGGTTGGTCCCCCATATCTTGCTGCAGTGTGCTAGGGACTTGGTAAGAATCTGCCCTGGGCAGTAAGTGCAGGGAGGAGACCAGGGGCAATGAAATTGAATTGCAAGTATGGCACTGTTACTGGTATTATATCATGGCCAAAATGTTTTTCAGTTTATTTGTGCGACTTACGTAAAGTTTAGTGTAACTGTTAATATTGTTTGATCATTCATTTATAAATATTTGTATATACAGAGTTCCGTTTTGGTTTTGTAAATCAAGTGAAGAAAAAAATGTTCTTTTAAGAACACATGCTGTGTTTCAGCAACGGATTGTCTATTTACATATTTTAGTATTAATTTATTTAAAAGCTCATACTCCAGACAAAATATCTGGCTATCGTGGATCAGATTTTTCTGAAGAATAATTCTAATAAGTTTACTTGCATCACAAAGCATATTAAGTATTTTTGTCTATTTATTTCACATTTTATTGCCTGAAACAAATAGCAGAACTGCGTATGTTGATGCAGGAGTTTAAAACTTTGCGTGAACACTTTGGTATGTTCTGAAATTATTCTCCTGACTTTGTAAGGTCACTTTGGCTATTCAAAGGATTATATAAATCTGAACTTCCATTATTCCAACTCTTTGTTCACAGCTCCACCAGAACTTTGAAATAGTTTCTCAGAAGTAAATTATATGAAAGCCATAGTAATTGGGGTCAGAGGAGCCATATGCTTGATGAACAGCGTGCTAGGGGCTGTGTCAAGTAGTCAGTATCCATCTGGAGATGAGGTTTTATCAATGAATAATTAACTGTGCCCTTGCCTCTGATTGCCACTGTTTTGGAGAAGAGGCTTCTGCCTTCTGAATGGACTTCAGCAGTTTTTCTGTCTAAAAAAAGGTTTTGAAGAGCTCCTCTTATGTTCCATTAAACTTTTTTCCCTACTCTTTGGCAGCCAGCTAGTTTGGGGGCAGGGAGAGCTTTTGATTAAAAACTCGGTGAATGCACATTGGAGAAGGATTCCTACAAGCTGGTGCAGCTGAGAAAGGATAAACTACCATATTCTTTGTCATCATATTATTCTTCACTAAGAGAAACAGCTTTATGGTTTGTAGGTAAGGCAAGATTCATGCATTCTTTTTCATGCAGCCAGGACAGTGGGGGACACGAAAAGGCACATGCCTGCCTTTGTGGTGGGGTTATCTACATGTATGCTCTCAATGTGGCTCATTTGAAGCCTTTCTGTAACTTTTTCCTTTTAGCTTGTCTGTCTCATGTGCCAAACAACAGACTTAGATTTATTTGTCTTATCATTCTTAATGTAATGTGACTTGGTCTCTCAAACAAAATATAGTGCTTATCTGTCCATGATGAAGTGGAGATGTGGGCATATGTACGCACATAAATTATAAATTTTTTCAGCTTCATTGTTGCTGTGGCAATTGAAAGCAGAGAAACAAGAGAAAATATGTTGCACTGCAGTACATATACATTTGTACTGTGATGCTGAAAATTTTTCATTTGACTATAATCATGGGCTTATTTAACCAGTCTTGATGACAAAAGATTTTTGCTTTTTATGTATTTTTCACATAGGTGTAGCTCTGTAGACTTATTGTATATTTTCTCAATTAACTCCAGTACTTCTCCTACCCTTTTAGACAAGCACATTGCTGGAATCCTTTTCTAATCTTGCTTCTTCAGTTTCCCATGTATTTAGACATAAACAATATGGGGCAATAAGCAAGGTGGAGGCTTCAGTATGGGGCTGAACCAAGAAGCAGAATTATTTCATTAACTGTACTTTTAATTGGAGGTTTTCATCAATTATGTTAATTTGATAAACTTACAAAAGTGTCGGTCTTGTATCATGTGTGCATTCTGCCACATGATATATGCAATAAGGACCCCTGAAGGGCTTTCAGTAAGTGGTAACTGCTTTTTATAATTTTATCATTTTTTATCATTTTATCATTTTAATCTTGTTGCTTGTCATTTTAGAGCTGATAAGTCATCAGTCTGATGAAAAAGGTATAGTTGTGTATTGTACAGCTTTGTGCTCAAACATACTTTATATCTTGTTAGCCTGCTGTTCACTGCCTGTTTTTCACTTAGTCTTCTTTCTAGATTTTCAGAAGTTTTCTCAGTAATAGGATGCCAAACTTTCAGATTACGTAATGTTCTTCATGTTCCAACTTCAATTCCTGTTAAATTATTTTATAACGAACTTGGCAAACACATAATGTTCCTATTTTGCCTTTAAGGAAATCTCAGTCTCAGAAAATTGTGATCTTGAAAATTACCTTCTAAATGAAGGAGTTGGGCAGCTATTGAGATCAATGAGATGATATGCCATCAAATAGTTGCTTTTTGTAAAACTCATAGAGTGAGTAAATAATGTGAGTTTCAGGATAGATATATCTTTCTTAGAGTGACAAAATAAATTGTGCTACACATTTCCAAAACGTATTTTTTACATCAGTTATTTATTCCCGCAGTAACAGTGACAGGTGTAAAGCAAAAGCAAATACCTTCTTTCTTTCCCAGTCCTGTCTACCTTCTTTTACAAGCAATTGTTCATGAAGTTCTAGTAACTAAGGGTCTTTGAGGGGCTATTAATGATTACCTCTGGTATCTTAAGGTAGTAAAATGTGAAGCTTGCCCAACAGGCACTGCTTGAGCTGTCTTTATGCAAATACTGCACTTCAGAGAGAAGTCTTCTTATATCCAGTCATTTCCCATAAACTTTTCAGAGCTGCAAGACAATAGATTTCCTTGTATTAATCCAAATAGAATTCCTAAATAAGACAATTTAATCAAGTAAAAATAAATGTAATGGCTTATGTTTAATTCTCTTGTTAGAGTCCTTACAAATCAGGCAGAAAAGTTAGGAAAAATGGATTAATCATATGTCAGTAGTAAATAATAGAAGCCTGGATTACATCCAAGTCAGGTCATAACTGATTAATATGAGCAGCTGGCTATATGTCTTCCCTGAATTCTGGTAGTTTTAAGACTTTGTTTATACCAGTGCAGAATGCATACTAATGTATTTCAAAACCTAAGTCAAGCCTCTGTAGAAATTGACGCAAAAGTATTTGTTAGCATATTTTAACAGCCTGGATACCACTTCTCTTTAGATATTGTTTGATGTTTAGTATTCAGTACTTCTAGCACTTGCATCAAGTGCTAGCTCTAAGTGAAACAGAACATATTAGAGCAAGACGTGCTTTTTTAAGCAGAGAATAAGCAGAGAATTGTAAAATAAGATTTTTTAAATGCTTGCTACACAGCAGGGCAATGCAGAACTTGAAGGATTTCAAAGTTAGTAAGGGCTTCTGTATGGAGAAAAAATAAATTTCCCTTTGCAGTGTCTTTGTGCTTGGAGCCTCACAATACTGTTTTTGTGATTTGAGATCATATTATGGGGATTCTCATGTTTTGGAAATTTTGTATTAAACAATTTAGATTGTTTGTGATATGTGAAAAATCATAAATGTTATAGGTTTTTCTGTCTAATAAATTCGACAGAGTCTGGCCAATTAAGCAAAGTATTTTATTAAGCAAGCAATAGTAAGCAAAACAGCGCTGTGTGGCCGGGGGGGTCTCCTGTTCCCTCAACAACGGCGCGCCCTCCACTTTAATTAGTTCATGTTCTTACACTCTTCTTCTTCTGGTATTTCCTGCGTACCTGGCTTTTTGCTGGTATCTTCTGTGTCTGCGCAGCCACTTGCTAGGGGGCCATTTTCTGCCTCCCGATGGTTGTGGAAGACCTTTCCTTGTCCTCTTTAGCTGTCTTGTGTAGCTTCAGGAGGTATGCGGTTATCTCCTGTTACCTGTTATCTTTTGTTACCTGTTATCTTTTGTTAACGTAAGCAAAATTCTTTTTTTTTTTTTTACAAGGCCTTAGCTTAAAAGTACGTAGCTCGTTAAGAATTTATTAAAAAACTTTATATACTTATTACAATAAGGAACTGCTATAAGTCTCTTAATAGTTGTAGTCATGGTGCATTTGTTGAAAATCAACTGCAGCAGAGTGAGAATAGGTGAAGCCCTCTCTTAAAGAAGAGCTTGGAAGCTGGCAGGCTCCCTGGGGCCACGTTGCTGCTGGCCATCACCTCTGGGCTCTGCTCTGCCATCAGTGCAGCTCAGGTAAGAGATCGGTGGCTGCATGTTTCTAGCAGAAATGGTGCTTGGTGAACGGTGTGCTAATGCAGCTAAATTGTCAGACCTCAGTTTGGTGTGTTTGTGCTGGGCCAGGCCTGAGCTGGCTTTACTCACTGTGTATATCCCTCATTTGTCTGGTGTACTCAGAGGCTGCATGTCGTACACAATAAGGATCAGGTCCATCATTAAGCATTGCAACCTGTGACATGCAAATGAGCCCTTGTCTTAGTTTGAAAGACAGGTGTCTGCTAGGGAAGGTTGGAACTTCTCTTAGAATGGAGAATGCTAATCCCCTACCTCCAAATTGTTGTAGTTTTGTAATTAAGGGGCTCTCAGACAGAGATATGAGCATAGGAATAACAGTTTATTACTAGTATGTATAATAAGGCAAACAAATAACAATCATGGCATTAATAACAGAACCAGGGACCCAGTCACAGCCTTCTTGGCACTTTTCCCTTTGGTGTAGTTACCATCACAGCCAGCAGGAGTGAGCAAAAATCACGTGGTGTTGGACAAGATGTATCAGAAATTCCACAGCTGTAGCTGGAGATGCGCAAATGTCCTGGCAGGGCAAGGGGGTGCAGGGCACAGCGTGGAGAAACCCAGAACAAAACCAAAGAAACAGCGGGTACAGGGCAGCGGTGGCCCGGCTCTCAGCAGGGCAGGGAGAGGCGAGGTTCGGGATTCCTGGGGCACATGAGCAGATGGGGATAGGTCCCTCAGAGCTGAGCTCCAGAGGTGCTGGTGAATTTTCTTGCAGTAAGCAACAGCCTGGCTGTCCCCTCTGATGCCAAAAAGCAAGAGAACACCTTGGGCCAACCCCTGTCCTTTACCTGCCTCTATTCTCTCTGTGTCTCTGTCCCGGAGAGAAAAAAATATAGCCAGATTCCACACTCCCGACTTCAGCTACTTATTTTGTCTTTCTTAAGTACCCTTAAGTACCTGTAAGTATCCAGTAATTTGTTTCCTAGCAACTTTTGGGAAAAAAGTCCGTAAGAAAGAAACCCAACCCCCAACATCCCCGAAGAAATTAAATGGGGTACTCAGGGTCAGTGTTTGTCCTACAATGTCAAAAGGCTCAAGATACTGGGTTTACGGACAAGTAATTAATTGGGAGGTTGCTTGCTCTGGACTTTCCATCACCAAAGCCTGTTCAGTAGCCTCTGCACTGGCTACCATGCCCACTCTTGAACCAGAGGAACAGTTTCCTCAGATCCACCCTGAATCTCCACATAGAGGTCTGACTAACAACATTTCTTTCCCTCTTACATCTTTATTTTAAACGATAATTAGTCTAGCATAGCTGATTATGTGATTGCTGCTGAAGTAGTTTAGCTGGATTGCACTGCATTTAAAAAAATATTTCCTCTCTTCAGATACCTCTTTAACATTCTCTCTGGTGCTCTGTCTCAAGGTTTTATCGTAAATGATATAGACCAATTTACTTTTAGTCAATTATTATTGTAAATGCTTCTGTGGATTAAGAGAATGCATCTAATGTGATATATTTGGATTGTAATAATTCAGTTGATATTTCCTCATTCAGATTTCCATTAAAAGTCACAGTTGGCCTAAAGTAGGCCATGGTGGTGTAGCTGGCTGGCAGAAAGATGTGACACAAAGGGATCCCAATGACATGGGAAGACAAGGTGGCATAATGGAGAACTGTCAGACTCAACTGGCAGGGCTTAATTCAAGTTTCTTGCTGATTGGGAAGATGTGTTATACAGGACATTAATGAAATTTGCAGGTGTTATTAAATTGGAAGGCATTTGGAACCCCACTGAAGAGAGAGAAATTTAAGTTATCAGTGACCATGAGAAAAATAAAAGGAGTATCTACTAAGAACTGTTTCATTCTAGGAAAAAAATAAAGTTTTTCTGAAGGAAAGTTATCACATGTAATGCTGAAGAGAGAGGAGAAAGCTTGGAGGCAGAAATGCTGTCAGTGGGTGTCTTACTGCAGTTTAAGTACTGTATTTCTATGTGTTGCAACCAAGAAAAAGTCCCTGTAATTCTGGGAGCTGTTCCTGAACATACCCTTTTCTGAACAGGTCATTTAACTGATACCACAAGGCAGTGCTTATGCTCTGTAAGCTCACAGAAAAATCGAAGGTGAAGCAGAAAATGAAACCTGTATTTTATAATGGTCATGTAATATAGTTTGACATGCTTCATTCATGTACTGTGCATGGAGCTTGTTTCTTGTCTACTGAAGCTTACAGGGTGCAAGGACTGGTTGTGTTTCCTTTCTTTTTACAAATGGAAAAAGCATAACAAATGTTTTATTTCTGACTTTATTGAGCTACTAATCAACTAAAAATGTTTCTACATACCTTGGAAACAATAGTGGTGCCCATGTAGTCACCTTTCAATCTTTATTAGGAAAGAGGAACTGGAGAGATATAGCATTCCCATGTAACATTTAAGTCTGTTGCTGACTGGTTGCAAACTCCAGTCTGGAGCAGCATCAATTATAGTAATTTCTGTGCAAGTTGAAAACATTGTTTTGAGCACAAACACCTTATGAAGAATTCTCTGGAAATACATAAATGTTAGAAGTTGGAAATAGTTTGTTTCTTGTACTTTGTGTGTACTTCCGGGAAGCTGGTGATATCTCCATGTAATTATAGTCATAATAAGTAACTTGTAAAAGCACAGACATTATCAAACCTTGGGCCAGCTCTATGTGCCAGGAGCAGCCAAGTTGTTTTTCTGATGGCAGTGAAGGTGTTATTTGCAGCTTTCTTCACTGGCTGCTCGTGATTAAACTTCTAATAACCACAAGATTTTAATTACATTTGATCTTTCTAGGCTGTTTTGATATTAAGTGAACTTTTAAAAAGTTACAATCATCTTCCACAGAACTAAAAATGAATTGAAATTCTGCCACGCAATTTTTGAGCTGACATTTTCGTAATTACAGAGAAGAAGATACATAAATATAATATTCCAGCTGTACGAGGGCCCAAGGCCATCCTTGTGCAGTACACTCATGTTAGACCACTACAACTGGGCAGTGCCTTGTAGAGCCTTGCTGCAGAAATATCTGTGGCCAGAAAGGAGAGGGGAATTTAGGGTGAAGGGATGAAGGACAGAAATGTCTTTAGCAGAGCTGTGTCTATGGTTTGCAGCTAGGTTGTGGGCTAAGTGTATGAGTTCTGAATTTTATGCTGAGTTACCATATGTTCTGGTTTGAAAAGCAAAACCAGTGAGAGACTCCAAGTCTCCAATTTATTAGGAAAAGGGAAAATAAAACAAAAAGGAAACAAAATACATGCAGTAAGGAAAAAGAAAATAACTGACAGAGTCAGAATACTACCCAACACCCTGTGGGTCAGGGTGTTGGTAGCAGTCCAGTTGGAATGGTGGCTGCAGTCCTCCTGGAGTAGCAGTTGTGGCTCTGTTGAAGCAGTGATCCTGTAGAAAGGTGCAGCCCTCCACTGAAGGTCCAGTGGCAATAGATGGGCCTGTTCTTCCTCTGGGTGTCCCAAATCTCAGGTTTTTATCCAGGTAGAGGGGCTTGGCTCCTCCCCCTGGATGGAGCATTTTCCCAGTGGGATGATGTACATTTATCAGTGGACTCAATGGGCCATTAGCAGAAGACCCATCCCTAGAGGGAGGATGGGTCATGGAAGAGATAAGGAAAGAGCTCTTCCTGGTTTCTCATCAACTGGCTTATCAACAGAAGATTACATCACTCCCCCCATGCCAGTTCCAACAGATGGTAATAGAATAACACAGCCCTGATTACATTTTACACTGCAACCCATGACACCATATCAAATACAAATGATGTAGCTTTTGTCATTGTCATCCTGGTTCTAAGTGTTTTGATTTCTATCTAGAGTTGTTCTGAGTTAAATATGTCAATCTCAGCAATATCCTGTGCTGTTCCACTGTTTCTGTATGTGCACAGCACTTACCTTGTACTAGCATAAACTACATTTAAGAAATATAAGAAAGTAACCAGGATATTTATTAATAGGACATTAGTGACATATTACAGTATCTTACGTGAAATTTTTCGTGATGCTTGCTAAATTCACAAACTGTTTTCAAATATAACGACTTTGAGAAATGTCCCAGCATTAGCAGGGACAAAGTGATATGTTTTACTGATGAATTATGCTCTCCTGAGAAGAATGAGATGCAATAATTTCAACAAGGAGGAACACAGCACATTTCACAGTCCTTGTCTACGACTGCAAGGTTGTTTCTGTTGATATCTACTCCAGAAAAGTATACCCTACCCTTAAGCTAATTGTACTATCCAAAGTCTTTAATGTATATAAAGGATAAAATTTGCATTGTCCACTTTTTTTGGCTACCAGCATTCTCAGAACTGATGAATTTCCAGATTCCTTTGCTTAGGCTTTGCTCTGAGATGTTATTAGTTGGTTTTTAGTCATACCCTTTTGGCTTTGCAGTTTGCTTCTACATTGTTTTACAAGTCCTGAAAATAACCTGTTAGCAGTTACTCGGGAAGACAATTTTTTCTGTAGGTCTGATGGTTTTGGTTTTTGTTTGTTTGTTTGTTTTTAATGGGATAATTCAGTCTGGCTGGCAGCTAGATGCATGGATATGAAGCTTTCCTTGTTTTGGAGGTTGGTAACGTGCCAGAGCTGCACTGCACCAGTGTTAGGCTTTGTTATTTCTCAGCTTCTACTAGTCTGAAATATTTGTTACTGCTTTATATGAGTGAACACTTCCAGATTTGCTTTTCAGGAGCTTTCAACTGAATTCTAGAACCAAGACTCTTGGTGAGTATTTGGTTCATGATGTATCAGTTGAAAATGCAGGTCCAGGCTGCTTGCTGCCTAATCATGCCTGAGAAGATGCCTGTGAGATCCAACAACACCAGGAAGGCTGGTTGGTACAGTCTTAGTGTGTATTTTTGTGTTGCATCCTTAATGCCATCAGCACAAGAGTTTCTGTCAGCAATCGCCATATGCAGTGGCTGCTCCTGTCTTGTTGCAGCATGGAACTGGATGGGGATTGCTGCAACTGCTCCAAAAGTGTCTTCTGAGAAAGCCTCCCAGGCAGACGCAGACAGTCACTTACACACACACGTGCCACAGATACGATGTCAAAGAAAAACGGTAAGGGTCTCCTGTATAGAGTTCCAGCGAGGTTCACTGCAGGCTCACACCGAAGGGGTCCAGGGTCAGGAGCAACCCACACCAAAGGGATCCAGGGAAAAAAGACCAGATTCAGTGCAGTGTCTCAGGTTAAGTATAGGGTCAGGAGCCAATGGTCTCAGGACACAGGGGTGGTACAAGGGCAGAGCAAAGGGCAGTGACCTATAGAAACTGAGGTAAATTTAATCTAGTGCTGCAGAGCACCATGGGGGAAGCCTTTTGTCTTACCTCTGATGAATGAGGAATTTATGAAGTTAGGGCATATTTTTCCAGGGCATTCCCTTAATAATCTCAAGGGCCTTCACAACTCCCCTGTTTTGTTTTATTAAAAAGACTTTTCCAATAGATTTCTGCAGACACTTATCTAAACAAGAAAACATAAGTAGAAAGATAAAAATTATGATTAGAACTCACAAAACTCCTTTAACAAAAGATGAAACCCATCCCATCAATCCTCATCATCCAAAAAGCTCATTGACCCAGTCTGGGTTTTTTCCACTTTTAAATCCTTTATTTGCTCCTTCATCTTCTGGATGATTGCGTGGATAGGTTCTGAGTGCAAAGAAAGTTTGAAGCAGCACATTCCTTTGAAGTCCATGTCCATGGGCAAGCAGTAAAAAAAAAATCTATTGCCGCTTAGTTTTTTAGAGATGCATGCCTGGTAGTTTCAGCGTCACTAAGCAGGTCTCTGAGTGCAGCAGAGGTGGTGTTGGCCTGCGTACTAAGCCAACACTCTAGGTGAGAAAGCTCATCGAGAGCCTTAGCTGCAGCCACCCAAGGTAAAAATAATGAGACTGTGACTCTCTTTCCTTTATTCCAATTAGTAACTTGGCTGTTGCAATTTTCGTCAAATTCAGTATATGATCTCTTTTGGTGTGCCAATATCCCTTTTTGATTCAGATTTTGAAGCAAAGTTATGTTTGAGATGAAGGTAGTAAGCTGGCCAAGGCTACAAGGACCTCCTTGGAGGTATGAGGGGATCCCAGCTCATATTTGGTCTCCACAGATGAGAAACTCCCCCCATTGGGATGGAGTGAGGAGGAAGAAAACATATGACTGGTTTAATAGCACCAATTTGGAGGATTATAAATTTTGTTAGTTGGTGTTACATTTTTTCTGTGGGTGGACCTAATTAGGTCAAGGTGGGTCAAGTGTTGACCAGAAAGTCTATAATAAAATTGCACACAATACACAGGTTTGGAGTACCCCAACAAATCCAATTTCTGGCATTCCTCTGGTACTTTAGGCAGAATCTTGGTCCACTTGCCCCAGGTGTCCACTGGATTGGGTTTCTTACCTGTATATGGGTATTCATTTGCTGCTAAAAGAATCCCTACCAGGCACGTTGACAGTGGGCTGTCTAGGCTGCCCATGGACAGGCATAGATTGTCTTGTTGTAAAGTCTTGGCTAGTGTTATCCAGATGATTTGATGGGGCTGAGGGAAGATCCATGCATCAGCTGATGAAAAGATGAGCATCAAAATCTGATAGGGAACAGTTGGAGGTTCTTTGCCGCTAAAGACATGACAGGAGACTTAGGGAGGATGAGTTGATCTACAAGTTTAAAAAAATGGCTTTTCAGACTTGTATAACTTTAACCTTAACAGCTTTTCATATCTTTTCATCCCATTCCCACAGTTTACACTGAGTAGGAGTGTGGGAAGAAAGAGGGAATAACAGTATAACAAAAAAAAAAGAGGTATCAGTATAATAATTTAAAGAGGGGGATGCAACACAGCTCCTGAGCAAAACGTAATAGAGAGTATTATAATTTTAATAGGTGGAGCAGTGGAGGGTCATCTTCTTTTTTGACTAGTATCAGTGTTTATTTTCTTTTCTTTCTTCTCCTCCATGCCACCTGAGCCTGGTCTCTTTGCTCTTTTTGAGGTCCCGGAGAAGTGTCTCTGGGTGCTCCATTTAGTGGTTCAATGTACGGCTTGATATTTTTGCCTGGAATCCATCTTGGGCCAGACCCTGTAGACATGCAAGCATACCCTCTCCCCCAGGTCATTAATGGAAAGGGGCCCATTATTTGTTTGGACTCAGGTTCCTTGATCAGAACAGGCGGCTTCTCTGTGATGTAAACTCAGCTGGTATTTGAGAAGTGTCTGACTATGGGGGGATTTGGCTCCAGAAATGAATTTTTTAGAAAATTGATTACGTAAAGGGCTTTACATAATCTTTCTATACTCAATAAGGTTTCAACCCACCCATGCTGCTGATCAAAGATCCTCTTGACGGAACAGTGAGCCCTCTCTACAATAGATTGTCCTGTTGCAGAGTGGAGCATGCCAGTGGTGTGGTTTACTCCCCATTGGTTTAAGAACTGTTTGAATTTTTAGGAGGCGTAAGCAGGACCATTCTCCATTTGTATAAGGTGAGGAATGCCCAGTGTGGAAAACACTAGGAGAAAATGTTTGATGACATCTTTGGCCTTTTCTCCTGCATGGGCCAATGTGAATACACCTCTAGAAAACGTATCTATAGACGCATGGATGTATTTAAGTCTCCCAAACGGAGCATAATGGGTAATATCTGTTTGCCATCATTGTAAACTCTTGAGGCCTCAAGGATTAACTCTGGTCCCCAAAGATAGTATAGCAAAGTCCTGGAAATTGGGGCAGGAGCCCACAATTTCTCTTGCCTGTTCCCTTGTGATTTTAAACATATGGACAAGGGCTGGCATGTTCTGGTAGAAAAACTGGTGGCTCAACTTTGCCTGACTGAAGGTGTCTGGCAGGGTGGTCTGCACTGCGATGACCAAAACATCTGCTCTCCAGTTGCCCTCTGTAATTAGACCTGGGAGGTTGGTGTGTGACTTCACATGCATGATGTGATATGGTTGCTCTCGGTGGGAGAGGAGATAGACTAGCTTCAAGAGCAGGCTATATAAATCTGGAACTGACATCTCTTTTAACAAAGAATGTTCTACTCTTTCCACTATGCCAGCAACATAGGCTGAGCCAGTAACCAGATTCAAGGGTTGTTTGAACTTTTCAAAAGCTCTGACAACAGCTAATAATGCTGCAATTTGTGGGGATCCTTGAACAATCTGGATATCAGACTCCCACTCCTGAGTGTCAGAATTTTTCCAGGTTATAACTTGTAAGATTGATGGGTCTGGGTGAAATGGGACGGCGGACAGAGACGAGAGATCTCTATAAGCTGGATC